>JAPEIX020043258.1:0-11726 GCA_026122405.2 Zoanthus sansibaricus
AATTTCGCGATTTTTTTACAATCGCGAAAAACGCGAAATTAAAGACCCGCGAAATTAAGTACCAATAAGGTACATGAAGTTTTCTGGTGGTCTATTTATGCCATAGCAATTTTCTAACATTTTGTGATATTTATATGTTTTGTTCGCATGTTTTTTTTTTCTTTTTATTTTTTTGAAAAAAAGTCTTTATTCAATTATTAGTTGAGTTTTTTTCCACTCGATAATACTACTTTACTTTTTTCTCTGAAAACTAAACTAAACTGAAAATACCGCGGAACCAATGGACGCCATAGTCCACAATGCAATAGGATCTCGATCTGTCACTTCCCACGTGGAAAAACCTTTAGTTGTAGTTTGTTTTCTCCTCGCTTTTATCACCTGTCTCGGTTATATGTACTCAATTTTGATTGGCTCCACTAGCCCTGCTATTTTAACGAGCCGCTTCATTGGCGAACTTAAAACATTAAGTTCCAAAAGATGGCGAGAGAGGCCTATCAAATTTGAGTACATATAGAACACGCAATCCTGCACTGATTTGTAGACAGACTTTAACGACAAATTTTCGTCTGCGGCGCAGGCAGAAAATATAATAACCACGTAGAGATACCCTAAAAGATAACAATGACGTGGCCAAGGTGAGATTCCCTATAAGATAACAATGACGTAGAGATTACCTAAAAGATAACAATGACTTGGCCAAGATGAGATTCCCTAAAAGATAGTAAGGGCCCGAATTTTAAGCCCTAACTTAAGACGAGCACCCCGACAATTTTTAGAGGAAGTCTTTCATCCGCGGACTACAAGTTCTTCCACGCGCGAAAAGTGATAGATCAAAGTGCTATTGCATTGTGGGCTATGGCTTTGATGGGCACCGCGGGGATTTCAGTTTTGTTTATTTTTCACAGAGAAAAGAAATGAAGGGAAGTGTTATGAGTGAAATGTTTATGAGCCCTAACAAGGACGAAACAGCTATCCACGGCTGCTCCAGTTGCTTGGATTGTTAGTTACTTGGGTGATGCGCGTAGGTTCTGGCCAAACCGTGGAGTTGGGTTAGGGTGGTTTGTGTTTTTACAGTTTTGAATAAGAATAATTTAAAAAATTGAAATGAAATGATAAAATAATGCGAATAAATTAACATATAAATTTATATGTGAGAAATTGTATATTGCGTCAATGAGCCACCATAGAGTTTACAAATACATACAGTTGAGGTCAGACAGTAGAGGGTCTTCGATAGTCCGCTGGTGCGACTCGCATGTTAAGGCGCAACTTGGTAGCCGATAAGAAGTGCCTTCAGTGGAAGAAACAGACCACAACACCGGGATCACGACCCTACTCTTTGCGACAAGTGTGTTGGTTAAGTCCCTCAAGAGACTGGACCTAAGGTTTAACGTCCTCATCCGAGAAGACGTGAAGGTCTAACCATTTGCAGATGTTAGAGCAAAGGCAGCACCTTCTCAATTATTTTAAGACCCTGAGTGGTGGTCCAGCCGGGAATCGAACCCAAGCCTCCCGCACAGCAGACTGCCGCCTTACCAACTGGGCTAACCTGGATAAACGCACGCAATACTAGCCAATAGCTTAGTAATTCAAAGGATTGAATAGATATTATTACTTAGATATGAGTGTTTTACTGTAAAATACGCCATTCGTAGATTTCTTAAGAAACTACATCCGGGATACGAGTAACATATTTTCCATCAGTCCTCACCAGTGAAGATATCGCTGACGTCATTTCTTTGTTTTTCCCGTCTTTTTCGTCTAGTTTTTTTCTATTTTCTAAACACTCATATCTATTTAATAAAAAGAAAATCACACCTTGGCTAAAACATGTGAAGTTTATCTTCTCATGGAAAAAAAAATTCACTGGTTCGGCTGCGCCCACTTGCTAAATATTTTTACCACTCGAAAATAAACTTCATATGTTCGCCCCACCGTGCATGTGATATCCTCTTTTTATCTATCTTCGAAGCTAAGAGGCGGTTAGGGATTTAAGTGTAAACAATACCTGGGCCGTTTTAAGGTATATACAACTATATTTTTTGAGCGAGTTGTAAATTGGCTTTTACAATCAAGAAATTGATATTTCCGGTGTTTTGTCTCGCAGAACACTTCTCTCTGCGAAAGAGCTAACGATCTGACTGTAAACTTTTTGTAAATTTTAGCTTTGAGAGCAAAGGGCTCCAGATCACTCCTCTGCTAAATACAGAATGAATATAAAATGACGCCGTAACAATACACTCGTTTTTATAAGAATCATACTTTTTTTCCCGAGCCTAACGATTGGCTTAAAATTTTGACATTATGAGCCTTATAAATTAGAGTTCTTAAAAAATTCTTAAATAACAGTTTCAAAATAGCTCATAGATATATTGACTTGGGCATAAAATTGTAAAACAAAAGTCAAAACGAGAAGCCATTCCATTTTTGATGTTCTTTAATAATATTTCGGCTGTCATCCGATAGCCATCTTCAGATAGTGTGGAGTAATACTGAAGATGATTGTCGGATGACAGCCGAAATATTATTAAAGAACATCAAAAATGGAACGGCTTCTCGTTTTGACTTTTGTTTTAAAATAGCTCATCATTTTGTCGAAGCAGTGATCGAGCTTCGGCATGATTCTTAAAAAATTCTTAAAATTTCCGAAATCTGAGTCTCATGAATCTTTTAAAATGGATTCTTATAAAAACGAGTGTGTAGTGAGGTGTGCCGGTGTGACGTCAGTTTTAAAGATTTGCGGCTAGTCGGTTGTTATATTACTACAGTTGATCGTAACGAAGTCAGAAAAAACTCTCATCGTTTCTTTTTGTCGATCTTTTGTGTTGTAAGTGTGGTTTGTAAGCTTTCGTTGACGTCATTGTATCAAAGAAGGAAATAAATGAAGGAAAACATGACAAGGATTTGCCATTTTAGGCTCACATTTGTTGTAAAAGCTTTATATTAGTTCGGCGATTCTGGTTTGCCGTTTATGCAGATGTGTCGTAAACGTGGACCAGGCTCCGAGTAATACAACAGCTGATTTTTTGCATTGCAATTTTAATTTTAGTTTACCATTCGGTGCAAAGTAGACTTCAGTTCAAAAATTTTTGGTTAAGAAAAATAATCAAGAAAAAAGTTTCCTTTTACTCGACCAAATAAAAGGTTGCTATGCGGAAACTTTTAAAGTGCAAATGAAAAACATTGGGTTCGTGCGAAGTTTCTCAGCAAACCCCGAATGGGGAATCAAAACTAAAGTAATTCATATGTCATCAATCGGTCTCAAAGCAATTCACAGTTGTAGAAAATATTGTTTGATATTATGCAAACGTAACGATAAAAAATATTACATTTTTAAAGGTGATACTTTTTATTGTTACTTTCGCATCACATCAATTTTCCAAATGAAAAAAAAATCTGAAGCAAAAGAGATGAAGGAAAGTCATGGCATTGTAACCAAAACAGAACAAGGCAACATATCGCGACAGTAAAACTCATTGTTTCTCATTAATTTTCAAATCAAATTAGCACAACTGGAGTTTTTAACCTCGTTTGAATATTGATATCCTCAACACAACTCAAGCATTTAAGAATTTGTTGGCGCACAGCCACTGAACTGATATGGCAAACTTTCAACTGTCCAATAATGTACTTTTACTAAAGTGAATATCCTAGGCTAAACGTTAATTCATCTTAAACCAATATTTTTTGGCACATTAGGAAACAACAAAGTATCACACAAATTTCATGAGGGAATTTAATGATTTTTTTTTTAATTTCCTCTTAGATTGTAACTTTTGATATCCTTAAACTGAGAACCCACAAGAATATAGTAAAGGGAAATAAATTATTCTAGTTGATACTTCATTTGCTTAAAGTTCATTTTTGAAATAGTTAGAATGTTTCAAACGTCTGTTTCTTGTAGTGTCTCTGCAAAACCATGAATTGAAGACATCTTCATCATTAATTCTTCCATAAGTTTATCGTTTTTTAATTCAACAGCCATTTGGAAAGGGGTATATCCATCACTATTTACGGCATACAAGTTTATTTCGGGATGATTTAGCAATAATTGGACTGTTTTCTGGATCTCCCCACAGACGGCTGCGTGAAGCGGGGTCCAGCCATCGTCATCTCTAGCATTGACATTCGCGCCATTTTCTATTAGCACTTGCATACACCTGACATGGCCTTCAAACGCGGCACAATGCAAAGCTGTTGCTCCATCAGGATTTTGGGCGTTTACGTCAGCCATTCGAGATTGGACTAAAATTCTCACTTCTTCCAGGTTATTTGTAGTTGCAGCGTAGTACAAACGTACGTTTGGGTGAAAACTTACACTTCTTGGTCGAGAAAACTTTCGTTTGGGCTTATCATCTGTGTCAACAAGTTCGGTTTCATTTGCAATGACGCCAACTTCGTTAATCTTTTCAGGCTGAGAAGTGGCTCGAGTAACAGACCATTTTGGATGGAAGGCATGTGTCGATGAGCAACATTTTGACATAATTTATGCCAGGCAGTTAATCCTATCAGCGAACTGAGTATCACAAAAGTAAATCAGATAAAGTTTATCCGTGTGGTTTTGTAATTATACTAACAGCTCATTGTTTGGACTGTGGGTGTTTAAATATTTCGTTTTGTCACACATCAGAAGCTAATCTCCAAGGTTGTTTGCATCTTTTAAAGTAAGTGTTTTGTTATTCAATTTCAAAACTCGCAAAGTGAATGATGGCGCACCATTGTTTGTAAGCAGTTAATTATCTCAAGCAAAGCAGTCAGACTATAAAAAACAGTTATTATCACTAGCTGTGTGATGTTTGACGTTTTAATTGTTTTTAACAGCCCCACCGAGTGTCTCTTAATTTTTAACGTTTTTAATTAGAAAGTTATTAAGTTCTACATTGTTTTAACCAGTGTCTCCTAAGGTCTCCCTTGCCCTAATTTATAAGACTTATAGCATTATGATAGAAAAAAGATTTTTGTGTTACTTACCTGTAAAATGCAACCAGTATCGCAGCAATTTAACTTAGCTTACCAATAGTTACTCGGAGATTGAGGATGCTTATTGCGTGATTCAATATCTCTTGCTCTTAACAACACATTTTGACCATGACTATCAAGTTTTTTTAGTAATTTGCATTATCCAAACTTTCTATCATGTGACTCGGACCAGTTGTGATCTGCTTGTGACTTCAATATGATTAATATTTCAATGTAGTTGCATAATACGAATTAAGTTAAGTTACCATTTAGCCATCCTCAGTTTAAAATCATTTTTTGATTCAAAGTTACTTTGTAATAATTCTTTCAACTATATAAATAACGAAGTTGTTGTGGAAAAGTTTTTAAATGCCTTTCGTTTTATAGCATTTTTGCTCAAATCCTGTCAGTTGTAAATTAAAACCAATCAATTTTAAGGAAGTACAATGATTTCAAACCGATAACATTTTTCAAAAATTGGGAAAATCTAATCTGATCTGTTTAGTAAAAACCAATAAGCACACAATCTTAAATAAATTTAAAATAAAAGCTTTTTGTGTTCGACTTTGATAAAGTCATTCTCATCATACCAGCATTTTACCAATTTTTGTTTTTTATCAAATATTTTCTTTGCTTCTTCTCATCTTTCTCGTTATCCTATCCAATTTTCCTATCTTCAACATACCCCCTCATCTTTGTTTTGTTTACATCAGTACTGTAATTGTTATATATTACCTACTCAATATAAATATTATAAATAGCACAGGCGTGCTAGTAGCAAGCTTAAAATCGAACCAGAAAAACGGGCACAAAGTCCACTTAGGCCACGATTCTAGCAGACACTCTTTTACTGCTTTTACTGTATTCAATTGAGTTTTTCCTAGTTCAAGAGTTTTTCTACATACTCTATGCTGAATATCTTAAGCCGATTTTAAAATCAAAATGATAAAGAATAACCCATGATAGAGTACAAATATAGTACCTTTGATTTAATGTTGCTGGAAATAAAACATAAAAAAAAATCGTTTTCGAATTTTGTAGCAATGTTAAGATTACAAAATATTAATGACATAAAATGCCAACAAGGTGTACTGTAGCACGACTAATAACCAAGAGATTCCCAGCACGGATGAGTTCGGGATAAGAGATCAAAATATCGAGACTGACGATAGATAGGTAGATAGAAACTTTCAGTTTACGTGTCAAGAAAAAACTAGCCAAGAAGCAAGCCTTCTACTAATAGGGGACACCTACAATATGATAAAATAAATGAATAAAATATTACAAATTTTTAGCTAAATACTAAATGCTAAAATTATTTCCGATGAGTTATCAACTATTACACAAAAAACATCCTCTGCATCCATCATCAACAAGAGATGTCAAATCCTTATCCATAAAATTGGGCCTAAATATCGAAGAGAATGCTTACCGAATGAAATTGTATTAAATCTAGGTATAAAAAAGTCTGAATTTCTTAAACTATAGCATGAATCATGAAGTTTAAAAATGTTAGTGATGGCTTCGTAACACATTTTAGTGTGTTTAGCCTTGTACATTAGAACACATATATCTTGAAGGCGTCTACTCAACAACGTAGGCAAATTAGCCCAAACAAAATCTAACAACAATTATGAAGAGAGTTACACAAACACAATGACCGAAAAACTTTCAAACGAAAATGGAAGTCAGAGAAAGTACACATCCAATTGCGAAGTAGTTTCGGATTTTCATGAGACTGCATTTGATGAAAGACTCACGTGACACGTGTGTTAAACTTTGATAGAAGATAACAAGTGTAACTGAGCAGCAAAGATTTAAACTCTAAGACTTCAAATTTTAAATTGCAACTCTTCATGCTGCTGCTGTGGGAGGAAACTTGCCGTTGTGTTTCTTTCTTAGTAACTAAAGAAACGATGTCAATTTATGGGCCGGATACAGCAGACAAACAGCGGCCTTTTCATATCGCAGTAAAATGGGGAAATATATAAGGATTGTTTTTCCTGTCCTGAAAATGGCAAACCAGTCCTCTGCAGCTGTCTGGATGATAATGCATTTTTATTTGTCTCGTTATTCTTGAAATCTAAATATTAAACATTACATCCAACTGCTGAAAAACTTGTCAAATCGTCGTCGTCGATAGCGAAAAAATTGTTATTTTAATGGTTAACATCCTTGCTTTATTTATGTGGTGCGGGATCTTAAACTGTATACTCAAATTTAACTTCTTTTTTTTTCGTTTTAAAGCCCGCAATATCTATACTCAAATTTGAAATTGCTGAATTACAAAGACTTTCATGCGGTCGCCAGGTGCAACGGACAAAGCCGAACTAAAAATAAACATTGTTTTCGACTTCACAGTTTCAATATTGTTTTAATGATAAGAAATTCTGCAGCAACTTAAAAATCAACTGTTTCTTAACTGAAGATAGTTATCTTTTGGTTTTCGTGAGAAAATCAGATATTGTTTCATATAAAAAGTGCACGCTTTTTTCCGGTGTGTAAATTTAGTTCTATCATCTATTCTTATGACAAAAAGCTCAATTAGTTCTCATGGACAATATGTTGTATATAACTACTCATTTTTAGTGCAGGTTTTATAGAATATTGTTTTTAAAACATTAATCAAATTGAAAACTTTGAGTTTTAGTTTGAAGTTTATCTGTTAACAGAACTCTTATTTTAACTTCTTTCTCTTCTCCAAATGCTATTTCCAATTAAAATCCAAGGCGCGCCAAACTCATATTACAATTGTCTGATTAGGTGTTATTAAATACTATTTCCAGAGGACAAGTTGAACAAATAATTAAATTGAAAAAGAAGAGATTTCTTTTTATTTTACTATGAAAACGCTACAATGAACAGATTGAAGAACTTTTTTTGTCAAGATTGCTTTAGTTTGTTTTGTCAGTGCACGTACATTTTACAAAACAACAAAGCTTATCAACTAAAACTATTAAAATTCCCCAAAGCAATTTTATTTCCGATAAGAAAGCAATAGCTTTAAGTGAAATCAATTGGAGAAATCTATGAATTGCTAGAAAGAATAACTCTAGTTTAAGAAAGATAAATTATATACCTATAAAGCGTGAGAAGCGGACTGCCGAGTTCCGCTTTCACGGCAAAATGCAATCCAATCAGAAAAACATATACATGTACATTGATCCACACTATACAATTCATTAAATAACAGCCTATCGTACATATCACGGAGTAAACAATATAATGTGAAGATCTCCCACGTTGATGAAAATTGTTTTCAGGCGCAGCCCTCAAAAGACAAGGCCAAATTTTTAGTAATATAAAAATGTACATTCCGTTTTTACTGTTATACTACATTTTTCTCTTTCTTTTGTTTTAAAGAAAGCATCTTTTATTGCATAAGGGCTCTTAATAACTGCAAGCGAGTGCTTAAAAACCTTGTTGATTGTCATTTTTCAGTTGCATTCAACTGCTTGCCGCCGTTACACTTTTCAGCTGCTAGCTTACTTGTTATCGCATTCAAATCTCTCTCTACATCCTCCTCGAGGCTTGATGTGTGGTCCAAAATGGCACCAGCTTTACAGAGCTTAGAAATAACTTCCTCGTAATCGGCTGCTAAAGGTGTTGGTTCTTGCTTCTTGGCGTTTCCGCTAACTGAATTACTCCAATGGACTGACTTTGAGGAAGAAGTTGACTTTTTGCTTTCCTTTAGTTTTGCCTGATCCTGGACCTGTTTTCGTCTTCTTGAACTTGCAGATCGAATAGCCATTCCCTTCATATTGGAAACAAATTTCTGTCAACCTTGTATAAAAACAGCACACAGTTTGAACTAAACTATTTTTGTAAATATTGCTGCTTCTCATTTGAAAGAGCGCGTATTTTAATCATTTACTGTTTGTTGTTGAAGATCATTCTATTGTTAGAATAATGCTATGTAATAATTTTCTGATATCACACGTTTTGATTGGCTGTTCAATCAATTTACCCGTGGAGCATCTTAACGGAGTCAGATATTTCCCTATCGGCGGACAAACGGCATTTTACATGTTTTGTAATGATTCACAAAAAACAGGCATTGTGAAATAGACAAAATTACTCCCCAAGCTTCAAAATGCCGAGGATTTACAAATGTTTAACAGAATGACTTTCATTCTGTGTTACAAAAAAGAAAATGTATTACTCTTTCGGAACAAACTGACATGAACGACGCGGTGAATGACAAACAAACGTTTTATATTAAACTTGGATAATTTTAAAAAAATATATATAACGGGCCAATAGTATTGCACTTTCTTACGTCTATGTTATATTAGCACTCAGGTATCTCTTTCATTTCACTGACATCGTTTTAGTATGTAGTATAAAGTTGATTTGTTTTTGTCCTTCACGGTACTTCAAAACATTTCTGTTTAACACCATAATTCATAAGAGCCATTCTTATTCTTTAGTTTCCTCATTTTCCACTAAAAGGAAGAAAAACCTCCAATTTAATGCCCCACATCAAGCTTCACCATAAAATGTATGAACTTTCTTCTTTCAAACAATTTTTTCTTTATGTTAATACTCAAAATTTTAGCTCAGAACTAAAGAAACGTTATCAATACCTATTGTATTCTCACAAAAGCAACTTTATATTCAAAACAGCAGATAAAATGCAAAACTCAATAAATAAAGATGAAACTAAAGTCGCTGTAACTTTATACCACAAAAATGTGAAACCCATTCCTTTAAAACAATCAACTGAAGAATACTTAAATAATTATTTTGTTTGATTAACTTAAATTTTTAAGAATTTTGCTCTCCAGCGTTTGTCAACAAATTAATAAATGGCTTCCAATTCATGTTTCACGTACGTCCTAAGAGTTTATTGCTTGCCAATCTGTTTTCCTCCATCAGCTTGGCTTTTCTTTCCTCTTTTCTCTGCTTTTCTTCGGCTGCTATTTTGTACTCAAGGTATTTGATAACCTGATGTCTATCGAAAGATTGTGCAAATTCCAATGCCGTTTTCCCTTCTTTGTTTTTCAAGTAAATATCTGCTCCTTTCTCGATAAGTAGTCGCACGAGACCAAAATGGCCGTTCATGGACGCAGCCATTAAAACTGTTTTTCCCGATTTATCCATGTGGTTGACATCTGCCCCTTTTGAAATCAACGTTTCTGCTACATCTTCATTCCCGCTCAAACATGCGACGCGCATCAGCGGTGTCCACCCACTGATAGTGTCCTCAATATCCACAGGTGCGCCTTTCCTCAACATCCACAGGAGAAGGTCGTCGTGGCCGCCATCCGCTGCCCAGTGCACCGGAGTGAGCCCGTTCTTGTCACGTGATACCCAGGATATCCCACGGCTGTGCATTAGCTCAAGTGCCTCCTCCTGGCCGTTGTAGGCGGCGACCATAACAGCGGATTTGCCGCTTGAGTTAAAATACTCAGGATCAGCCCCAAACTCCAAAAGCAGTTCAATCACATCTGAAACGACAATTGTTTCATTAGAATTTGCATTTTCGATTACACAGAGATCAAGAAGCTTAACCAATACGCGTTCAATTCTTGGCCTACTGGAAGCCAACTGAGAAAACGATCCTGTCATTTTGTCACGGAACAAGTTCGTTACAAATGCTACTTGCTGAGACTGCAGGTTTTTTCTATAAAGCATGGTTTCTTCTCGCAAACATTCATGGTACCTCGTAGTAGAATTTCTATTTCCTCACAAGATAAAACTTATAAAAAAGTTGCCTAAGCACTTTTTAGCCATCAATAATGTTTTTTTGTTATCTTCGTATCTGTCAAAAAAATTTTACAACATCAGTTTTTTTAAGCAATGAAATTTTTTAAAAAACAAACCAGTGTCTTTTTCAATTAGGGAATGATGTGTTCAGGGCCAGTTTTTAGAGATGTGAAGCTAGGAAAATATTTTTAGCTTGAAAACATAAATTATCTTGGAACTAATAAATAAAAGGCTGATATATTACTTGAAAATGAACTTGTCAGTGAACCAATATGAAAAAGCCAGGACAATTCAGGCAACCACAGTCATCTGTTTTAATTTGTGCTTATTAATAATACTCGTCAGTACGGTGTAGCAGCGACTAAACCGCCAACACGAATGTCAATGGTTTATTGGATCACTGGAAGATTCTGGGCAACGAGGGTCCGTCAAACTATGTTTCAAAGAAATGTCATATTGGATCTAAGGAGACCTATACGGTCTGATCTATACTACACTAGTTATTTCTAACAGAGAGTGAGTGCTGCGAGTCAACTATTGTGTTACAGTGACACTAAATACTGTTCTATTTTCGATATTTAATGTTTGTACAGTTACTGTAAAAGGAGAAGGGTAAATTAGTGTTCGAATGAGCACAGTTAGAGTGGTTTTCATTAACTTAATAATACTTTCATGATAGGATTTTCTCTTGTTTTCACGGAACGCTAATCCATCGCAGGTTAGCTCCCAGCGAGTTTGACTAAAGGTCGCGGGTTGCGGGTAGCGGGTTGGATTGTGCGAGTCCGGGTAGGTGTGCTGGTCCAAAATTTCTGTAAACTTGTTTTTACTGCACTTTGACTGATTGACAGCATTTTTCGCACAATCAGTTGTTTCAGTTATTCCTTCGCGAAAGCAGTTAGTCGATTGTTTACGGTAGTTTAAATAGTTTTGGCAATCTTTTGTTCTTTAACAAAATGCAAGAAAAGTTTGGTAACCTTGGGTTTAACACAGTGTTCAATCTGAGAGGAGACGGTGACTGCTAGAGAAAAACAAATAAACAGTAACATGTTATGTTTCAG
>JAPEIX020043327.1:0-11726 GCA_026122405.2 Zoanthus sansibaricus
TGTTTGTGCAAGAGCGCCCAAACATGGTGATTTGGAACCTGTGCAAGAGAACCGATACAACAGATGCGAGTTTGGAACATCATCGTGAAGGAGGAGAAGAAAGAGGCAAGGACAGCTGATTCATTAATTGAACCTGAAACTCACGGTTCCCGCGGACGCATTTCATCCCTGCTGGAACATGTGAAACGCGATTTGAAAATGGCACGTCGGGCAGGGCGGTGGACAGAAACCAATCTGTTGCAGGGTGCGGTGACCATACTTTTTGACGCTACAAACGGTGCAGTTTATGATTTTTTGGATTCAAAACTCGATGTGAATGCATGATTGATGTATGTTTTGGAATCTTTTGGTAACAAATCTATCGGGTTTTGATTTACGTCTCAGCTCAATGTTGTTGCAACAATTTTTTGTAGCCAAATTGCACCCTTCTTCCGTCAAAATATCAAATTCCCTAGCGGGGACATTCGAACTGAGCCTGCAGGTGGGTCTTCCATCACGCGCCCCGAACGAGGCCAAAATCGAAGCCAGGAAATGTATAGTTTTGGAAACCGCTCAGCTTTAGTAACGGTCTACCACCAGCCCGGCAGCAAGCCTCTAGCAGGAGTCTAGAGGCAGCCTGGCAGCAAATCAACAGCAATTTGCACATATTTGCGCGCTGCCCATGGCGATGTCCGGCAGCCATTTACCAGCAACTCAGCATCTGCTGCATTTACTGTAGATGAATCGATGCGCTTACTCTAGAAAGGCAACCCCCGGCACGGCGACATATAAACACGTGATTGGATTTGCTCGAGGGTCACATGAATGAAGCAGGCATGACCAAACAAATAAGTTCACCACTGTAAGCAGCGCAAACTAAATGAAACAATATTTGCTTCTAAAACATTCTAAAACACCGTTTTCTATCCTAAGGTCCCACATCAATCAAACGCATGTTGGGGCGACTTTCCCGGGAAGTTCCCCCCATATTCCGTCGTAGTTTCAATGCTTTTCTTTGAAGCTACTTTTTGTATTGTGATTTCCGGTGATTTGCGCCTTTTAGTTTTACCGTCCTTTTTTGTTCACTTCCGGTCATTTCCGCGATTTACCACTTTTTTTCCGCTATTTACGCTATTTCCACTTTTTAGCACTTTTTTTCCGCTATTTCCGCTATTTCCGCTTTTTACCACTTTTTTTCTGCTATTTCCGCTATTTCCGCTATTTCCGCTATTTCCGCTATTTCTGCTATTTCCGCATTTCCGCATTTCCGCTATTTCCTCTTTTTCCGTTCCGCGTTTTACCGCGACCCCTACCAGGCTTTCTTTAATTTTTGATGAAGTGCCGATAATTTTTTTTATTTAAAGCCAAAGAGGTTTTTAAGCATCGTTTTTTGTTGTTTACGTTGCGGGGATAATTACACTGTTTACTTCAGAATGTAAAATGATCTGAAAATGAAATTTGTGCAATTAAAAAAGTCATTACAATTGAAAAAGAATGCTTAGTTGAAGGCTTTGGAGCTATATTTGTAGGAATTTGTCTCCGACAGGGAAACTAAACAAGGTGTTTTACAAAAATAAATCAAGACAATAGACTCTTGTTAATTACTTGGCAATGGAAGTTTTATCAAAAATAAAAAGCAAACAGCAGTAATAAACATATTGGTCGTTTTAATAAATACTTGACGTTTCGTATGTTACAACAAATGTTATGTTATTATTATATCATTATTTATATTATACTGATCTGGAAAAACAGATATACACTGTAAAATTAAAGAAACATTGTTAATACAGGAACTCAAACCACCTCTTAATGTTAATATTTCTAGTGACAAACTGTCACTTTACTAATATAGTCTTGTTTTAAACTTTCAGTCCCATTCCTCTCGCTTTTATATTGCTTATATTGGATTTCAAGCTTTAACGGTTTTTCCACTTTTGATAAGGCCGAATAAAATATATTCCCGGATTCTCATCAGAAATTTTTTTTTAAAAAAATGAGGCATGCGTTTTTTTTTTTTTGAGGAAATTTACCAGTTAAAGTAACAAGCATGAGTGGAAAAGTGAAATACCATTGCCAATTAAGGCGCTTAATAAGCGCATGTGTGGCTGCTGCGTATTGTGTGGTAATCTAATATAAATGAGTAGTGATTTGTAACAGAAATTGGAACCTTTAGTGTAGTGTTAGTGAATATTTGGTCGCGAAGTGTTTCTCAGTCGAGCTGGAAAACCGCACACCAGTAATCTGGCTCAAATCTCAAATAACTTCCAGTGGATCAAAAATGGTTACGGCGTAGCAGCCACACAAAAACAGCAACTTTTTATTGATATTTACTTTATATGCATATGATCATTCTCTACTGGAAAAGATTTCATCCAACCAATGTTGAACATTGTAATTTTCTCATAGTATTATTTGTAAAAAAAAATATATATATATTCGCTGCGGCTTTTTTGAAATGCGGGCGCTGATGAGAAACCGGGAATTTATTTTATTTGGCCTAATGTATGTTGTAACATACGAAACGTCAACTATTTATTAAAACGACCAATATGTTTATTACTGCTGTTTGCTTCTTATTTTTAAATCAAGACAATATTAAACAGAATGCATCAATGTGGTTTGTTTCCTTTTAACGAAAGGTCTTAGAGGCAACCTTCTGTAAAACAAATAGAAAAGCTTCTGTCTGTGTACGGAAAATCCCTGTAAAGGTTTACATAGTTTGCTCCCGCAGGCTAATAATTCCAAGTACGGCCCTGTAGTTACGGTCTTGTAGGTACGGCCCTGTAGGTACGGTCCTGTATTCAAAAATTTACGAAACGTTCGGTACCATTGAAACTGCATTGAAAGGTAAACAAATGGAAACAACAATTGGAGTTCTGAGAATTTTTGGTTTGGCATCCTCCAACAGCAAACCGTAGTTCAAAACCCCAACCCTGCACTGATTGGTCAAGATTGATAGATTTGAATCTGCCTGCTTTCCTTATATCACTATGGTCCGGCGTTTGACACCGATCTGATATTTTGAAAGCTGTAATTTTGGTTTCAGCATAAATTATGTCGGAACATATTGGAGGGATGAAGCTCTAAATCGGCGAAGAGATAGATCAAGATCTCATCGATCAACAACCGTCGCTATTCAAGTGAGACTTTCAACATTTTGGCATCAATTCTATTTTGAAGTGGGTGAGGTCACTGCGAGCGGCCGTCTAGTTGCAAGCCTTCTCTCCCTCTTCTCTTAAGGAACAGCGGCCAAAAGTAATTTTGTAAAAAAAATGTTTTGAATGTCCCATGAAGGCGAGAAAAATGCCACACATGAGTTAATTAACGTTTCAGTCAACTTTATTGAGATATTCAGACTGATATGTAATTTATAGACAGTATGCAATTTGCAGAGCTTTGTTCATAAGCCCAATAGATTCTGTTCATTTTATGTATAAACAATTTCAAATTATTATTTTCAAAACTACGAAAACAGAGGGTGGCCTGCTTGTTATCTCAGCAACCATAACTCATAAGACCTATTTCCATAAAACCAATGACATGCATTTTCAATCATTTCCAAAAACCTTTTAAACAAATCAAGTTCTATATTTTCAAGTATTTTTAAGCTATATATACACTTTAATTAATTATAAAACATACGATGCAAATGGAAATAGTGTTTATAGCTTGAAATTAAAAAATGGTGTATGATGCTATGTTGTGTTAATCGAGTGTATGTGGTCTACTCTCAATCTTATACTGATGAGGTATATATTTCTTATTAGAGATTGATTTTGAAACTTTTGCAGGAGGAATTTGTTTTAGTTTGATGGTCAGTGAGTTCCAGAATTTAACTCATATTGATCCTGTCTGGTTTAATAAGAATGAAGTCTTGAGTGTTTTGAAATATGCTTGAAATAGTTCTGGGAGCACTTTCTTATGAACTAATAGTCCAACTTGAAGCTTGTTTTTATTTAATACATATTTCGACAAGTTTGTTTCGCTTGATCTGATTAGTACTGTGTGTTTATCAAACTTTGAATTTGTGATAGTTTTAATCACTCGTTTCTGTAGAAGAATTCCTCTTTTTAGGTTTGTTTCATAAAGACATATTCATGTGATATTGGCATACTGGCCGTATATGACACTAACTTACTAACTTATTCAGTGCTAGCGTGTTTAAGGAAGTTTCTCGTCAGCTGTTAACCGCATTCCATTTTCACTCTAAAACTTATGTAATTCAGAAAAACGCTTTCAATTGCACATGATTTTGGTTAGGTATCAAAAAATTGTCATATGTTGATGTAGATGGAATCATGAAAAAACACTTGAAAGTCAAGAACACTGAAAATTACATGAAAGCAGGTTCTGCTGGGATATCAATTAAGTGAAAATAATATGAATAATATTCTTAAACACCAGCAATTAATGAAAGTTTTTATCAAATTAAAGCCGTCTCGGCTTCACCCAAAGGCCTTTATCAATAATGAATGGTCTGAATTTTGGTATCCAGTCCTCATTCAAAATATTATTTATTCTATTTTCACTGAAACTTAGCTAAGTCAACCATGATGGTGTTATGTTGAAAGTCAAGCAAAAATGCTTCAATCTTGGAATATAACAGACTGTAATGAGATGACATGGAAACATATATTGAATGAGTTAACCGCATAAACTCAAAAGTACTCACCAAGGCGTGTTAATCCACTGATGCGATCGTTAGAAGATGCATCAATGTTTCTGAAAAAAACAGTTGCAGAAGTGAAATATTTTTGAGGAGCTCACCATCGAAATAGATCGAAAACAAAACATTTGCGTTCTGGATGTCAGTTCTTCGTTGAAGACTAAGTTGCGGAAAGTTATTATTTTGTCTTCTTTCTATACTAGGCAAATCACTAGTTAAATTTTTCAAATTAAGCTCATCGCAAAAGCGCATGCGTAGCAACCGAAGTGAACAGCCAAATTTGCAGCTGAAAACATGCCACGCCTTGCATTATGAAAGTAAATTTAAGCTATAAACTCCCTTTTTTATAAGAATATTGTTTTTTGGACCGAGACAGGATATTCTTTTTTTTTTTTTTTTACGAATATTCTTAGCTTCAGGAATATCGATTAAATGGAATTTTCGTTTTGAAAATATATCGAAGAGCTTCAAAGGTAATAGATCTATTTGGCTTTTCCATTTGTGATTAGAGTGCAATCTTAATACATGTAATCAGTAATGCTTTTTTTTTCAAACATGCAAAATAATATTCTTAACAAAATTTGAGCCTCGCCATTACTCTTAAAATATTCTTAAAACTTGGCCGATTTCAGCCTCAATATTCTTATAAAGTATATACTTATCAAAAAAGAGTGTACAATTATGTATAGCGTAGGACGGGGATAAGTATTGATAACAAATGTAAAAATAATTTAGGTCTATATCGAGGAATGTTAGATAAGACCGTAAATTATACTTTTACCAACGAGTTGGTAAAACAAGATACATAATTAACGGCAGAAGGCCGACGTATTTTATCATCGCCTTTATAGCGGCGTAATAGATAGAGCTTCGAGCGCTAGGCGCGCGTAATCCTTCGCTAAAGCGACTGGACTGAGGGCATCACTCGCAAGACAAGTAAGTGCCATGCTATTTTGTACAAGTAAAAACAAATTCATGCTTAAAAAAGTATATATTATACTATAATCAAATGGAATGCTTGGTCAGAAACAGTTTTACAAATAGATAAGTTTTACACCGTAGTGAGAAGAATCGGTGAAGGACTACAGTCCGAAACTTCAACCTATTTATTTGTAAAACTATATATTATAGCGTTTGCGTGTTAGGAAAGCAATTTTGAAATCAAACCTTGGGTTAAGGTGATAAAAATAATTGAGTTGAACGCCAATTATTAGGACATTCTGATGGAATAAAACAAGACTGACAAAACTTCTCATTTTGCTGATGTTAGCAGATTATTCACTATTATAGCTTACGGAACATTAGGTATTGGAACATAAAACAAAATAATTAGAAATGGAAGCACCTTTTGGAGTTGTTCGCACTAATGCTCTAATAACAGTTATACTTGTAACTCTAGTTACAATGGTAAGTCTTAACTTTGATTAAATAGTATCTATTTTTTATCACAGCTTAGTGATCTGATATTCTTTTCTGCATAAGTTAAAGTGCGAGATATATTCAAAGTAAATGAGAGAAGAATGATAGAATTAGTTTTTAGGGTCACCACGTGATGGGGTGACGTCTCAAACAACTTTTCGATTCATCCAACACTTGATATTTGATATGTTCTCGCATGATTTGTGAGCTAGCTTCTTTCTCGCAAAGCACGTTAAAAATAGAAAAATAGTTGAAATAAGCTGTTTTTCCTAGAAGGAAAACTTAAGCAATACTTGATGGCTGCCTAGTATTGTTGAGTAATTTAAGTACATTGTCACAGTGTCAATCTGGGCTCTTGTCCAGGTTTAACGGTCCAACCAGCGTTTATTGCATAATTTAGTATTTTATTGTAACAGTCCTTAATGAAAATCAGATGATGAAACTACGATTTTATAACAGTTAAGCAAGTAACCTAAGTAAGTGGAAGAAGCTGGGGAGGCAAAATGAATTTTCAGTTCCTTGTTATCCTTGGTTTCATGCTCGCGTGTTCTGCTAATCCCTCTGAGCCGTTAGAAAATTCCAAAGGTAAAAAACACATTTTTTGATGTTTTCTAAAATCCTGTAGTGCTAATAACAACAGAAAGTTAAAAAATAATGTGGCGTTATTGCAAAGTATGGTGAGGTACACAAGCTCTTTAAATCTTTGTTGGCGCGGAGGTAGGCAAGTTCTGTAAAATATTAATCCTTCAGTTGGCGCGGAAGTAAGCAAGTTCTGTAAATCCTTCAGTTGGCGCGCGAGTAGGCAAATTCTGTAAATTTTTCCGTTGTTGCGGGAGTAGACAAGTTCTGTAACTCATTCATTTGTTGAGGCTAAAACGTCTTCAGGCTTATTCCTGTGTGTCTTACACTCTTTTTTATAAGAACGTCAGGCATAAAATCGGCTAAAATTTAAAACTGAAAACTTTATTTTGCTACATTACGGCTCCAAATCATGGAGTCGGCAGATAGTCGATAGTGAAACATTGTTTGCAACTGGAGTAAAATACTTGAAAATTTACTTTGCAAGACCCCTTACTTTCTATCTATTTCTATCCATCGGTTTTTTTTAAGAGGGGCCATTAACTTTTTCTAGTCCTTTTACTTCTTATAAAGTTGTTGTTACAAAAAAAGGCTTGTAAACCAAATACGCATAAAAATTATATTAAAAATCATTTTTAAGAATATTTGAGTCATTATACATCTTGAAAATGTTTAAGAACATTCAGCCTCGGCCCAAAATTAAGACGTTCTTATTAAAACATGTAGTAAATCTACGGAAGCAAACTGCGTTTAATAGAGAGGTTCTGTATACGTGGGACTATTTTTATTTGTATTTTGCCGGATCGAAGTCGTACATATACGGCTTGCTTGCAAGAAGGATTCAGAATTTAGCAGGAAGCAGTGTGGCTTAGCGAGAAGGATGCTAGATTTGTATGCGATTATTTTAGCTTCAAATCTCACTCCGATCACTCTCTGGATTTTCCTTGGTTAATCCCTGAGTTATATTTATCACGCATCCGGAAATAGCCTTTTTTCTAGTTTGATTTCTACCAGTTAGGTTTTTTATTGTATTGGAATAGCATAGCTTATTTTGACGAAAGTTCGAAATAGTGTTGCTTAAAAGTGTTATACGAATATCTTAAATAATAAAATCAATTTACTTCTTTTTTTATCTTGCATCAAGCATCTGATGAAAAGATGGCAGAAGATGCAATACTCAGAAAGAGGAGCGGGAGTTACGCCGGGAGTCACGGTCCACGTACGTATATGATTATCATGATTACTAGTTGTAGCTCTCGCTAAATGCCAACAAGCACTAGCTAAACACTAGTTCATTAAAAGTTTGTAATTTGCCAAAGGACAGTTTTGAATTTTGTACCGACATATTACGGAACACATAAGATACCTAACCTTGCCTGAGGTGACTAAAACTGTAAATTTTCATCTCCTTCCCGCTATTAAGTCAAAGAAGCACACAGAAACGTAAATTAACCGTTTAAACAAAACGCAATGCGATGAACAAGTTGAAAGAGATTGAGTCGCACTACTATTGGCTTACTCGAGAACAACTGAAAGTGTCTACATTACGTCACAAAAAGTTGCCTTTTGTTACACTCAATTTTGATCGCCTTTGTCTACCAGTGCGCGGTTTGTTTTTTGCTCTGTCGTCTCACCAGCCTCGCGTAGACGGTCGGCTGGATCGTAGTGGCAATATTATCAATTATAACTAAATAAATAAAAACGTGTCCAGCTATAACGTTAAGTTTATAATCTTTTCTGAGGGCCCTGTATTTCAATTGGTTTTAGATCATTCTTAACATTCTTAACATGGAGTTTCGAGAGGTCACACGCTACCGTTTGGAAAGATCAAGATTGAAATAATGTTTGCATTAAATTTAGCAATAACTTAACTATTTTTGGGTAAGGATTTGTATTGGTTTTCATAGTCAAGCTTATCTCAACTGATAAGGTTAGACAAAGAAATAATAAAATGGCCTCGATTGGCAAATTATCTCTACTTAACTGATGTTTGGCACTGGAATGATCCAAAACCTCACCTTTACCATATACAGTTAAAATACTTATACTAAACTACAAACTAAGTGCCATATATTAGCCGATGTTTACATTAGTTTTCTTTAATGTTCAGCTGGAATGAGACTCTTTAAATATTTCTGGACGGGAAACTAAGCCATTGAAAATTAGCGGCCTCCACTAATTTGGACCTGCCGATAATTAAGTGCGGAAGTCTGAGTCAGCTTTAAAATTTGGCGGGAAAGACTGAGTTAACACCGAATGTTTAAATCTCGCAACACCGGGGATGGAACTTGGGACCTTGCAGTTGAAATACGCTTTTTTTTTTATAAGAATTAGTGAATTTTACCGATGCTCATTGTTCTAATTTTTTTTTGGCTGTTTCAGCCTCAATTCAGTGTTCTTAATTTGCTCTTATTTTTGTGAGGGGTTTGAAATAATAAAAATTATCGCATTATCGATTCCTTATAGGTTATTAAGTTTTTTCAATTAATGGCAATATAGCGGGGATTTGAGAGAATTTCAGTGGTAAGTTACGTACAAACTATACTCTTCAGCGAACTGATTTCATTCATATTCCTCCATTAAAAGTCAAGCTTCATTCTTCATGTAAGTACAGCATATTTTTAAAAATTTTTCTCGTTTATCATTATTACAGAGCTTCCAATGCAAAACTAGTTGTTCTTAAAAACAGACCAATATTGCGGTTGCGTTTGACGAGATGCTGGGTTATGGTGTACTGTTGCTAGCAAATGTGGTAACACTGCAATTAAATCTTTCAAAGAACAACAATTGAGGAAATAACAGTTGCGGCAAACATTCATTTCCCATAAAGTTTGTCTGAGAGTCACCAACGAGCTTTAGAAATGGAAGGGAAATGTGTCCAGGTGTATTTCATGGTTTGCGAATTTTAAATTTGAATTTGATTGTTCTGACAAAAAAGTAGTTCAGTGAAGCCGAACACGAACTTACCTGCATTTTAGGATTTTCTCATTCCACTCATCAATTTTCCATTAACACTAGTACGTGTATTTTAAAAATAAATAATATTGCCATACAAGCTAAATGATCAGGAGTATTATTTTATAATGTTGATGATTTTCTAATTTTATGACGACGCGGGCACAATGGGAACATACCATTGTAGCTCAGATTTAGGCCGGCTAGGTTTGACATTGTGGCACTCGCTTTAGAAAGCGACGCTTTTGGGTAACTTGCGTTCCCCAGAGGGGGATCAGAACATTGCTTGCTGAGCATGTACGTTTTGATTTAATAGTAGTTTTCGTGGTTCTGGGTTTTTGAATAAAGTTGATTATTATACCTGCGTTATTATCTTGAATAACCTCTAACATGATGACCCCAACGAGCAATAGACATGCCCACCGACCAAGCACCGATCGATCGCCCAACTGTCTTAGCCGTGGTCCTCAAACTTCCCGAGTTCTGGCCATCGGATTCCCAACTATGGTTTGTCCAGGCTGAAGCCCTCTTCAAAGTCAACAACATCTCAACCAAAAAAAACAAGTTTGGTCACGTTGTTCGCGTCTTGCCTACGCGGAATGCTTCCGAGGTGCGAGATATATTTTGGCCCCTCCAGATAACCCTTACACCGCCATCAAAGCAGCATTACAACAGAGAGTTTGTCCTTCACAACGAGAACAACTCCAACAGCTGTTGCACATTGAGGATCTTTGCGATCGAAATCCCTCCCAATTGGTGCGATAAATGCTTAAACTCCGTGACGGAACAGCAGCCGAAGCAAATGAAGATGCATTCTTCCGGCAACTTTTCATGGAGAAGATGCCACCATCATTTCGCATGGCCCTAGCTATCCATTTGAAAGAAAGCCTGAACCACCTCGCCGATATGGCGGACGCAATGGCCGAGTTACAGGCCCACAGGCAAGGGGCTTTGGTCAGGTTAACGTCTGCGCGGCCTCCCAGCCAAGCGACACGTGTGAGATAGCCCAAACCGGGGCCGATCTCAACCAAATCACCAAGGAGTTGCAGGCTCTTTGGAATGAAAAGGGGAAAACCTCCTCCCAAACAGAAATTTGCTGGTACCACGAGCTAAAGCGACAAAGTGTCGCAAACCCTGCAAATTTCAGCAGGGAAGCGCGTAAACCAGTCCGTGAACGGCGCACACGTGACTGGCTCATCCGACTTGCTCCAACTTTTAGACAAAAACTCTAAAAAACATTTTCTTATTGACACCGGCGACGAACTAAGTGTTTTTCCTGCCACGAGGGCCGACCGTCTTTACAAAAGCGACATTACATTACGGGTTGCAAACAACTCTACGATGAATACTTACGGTTTTAGAAAGCTGACAGTCAACTTCAGGCTGCCACGCCCCCTAACCTGGTGGTTCCCCAAGGCTGACGTAACGCAGCCCATCATCGGCGCTGATTTTTTGTTACAACACAAGTTACTGGTGGATTTTGACAACAAGCGCCTCATTGACACTCGAGATGGGACAAGAATTACAGTGGAATCCTCGGTAATGCCAACAATCAGTTAATAAAAACCCTGCAGATTATCTCCCGACCCAGCAAGTAAGACTTTTTTCATTTTGCCAACTACAAGTTCTGAAATAGAAGACGAAATATCTGGTTTAAAAAGTGGAAAAGCTGCAGGTCCATCCAGTATTTCTACTGAGATAATAAAGCTTCTTAAATTAGTTATTTCAAAGCCATTAGAAATTATCTTCAACACTTCATTAATTTTCAACTGGCACTGTTCCCTATGATTTCAGGTTGGTCAAAGCTGTTCCTGTGTTTAAAAAGGGTTCTGCTTGCCTAATTAACGCCAATTTCACTACTGTCAATTTTCAATAAACTTATTGCCTTATCGGGCCTCTTCAGCACGACACAGCTAAATAACAGGCTGAGCCACGGCTGCTAACATTCAGGCTCACTATTTTTAATAATACTCGAAATCTTACCTCTATAATTATATAAATTATAGATACACACAAAAACGATGCCTCGCATTCTGTTGTCGTGTACGCGCTACCAGGCAGGATATAGATATGACTAGAAGCTTCTAATAGAAAGTGAACTGCTGCGAGCTGATGCGAATGTGTT
>JAPEIX020043393.1:0-11725 GCA_026122405.2 Zoanthus sansibaricus
CATCGGGTTTATAAATGTTGTGGTTTAAATTTGCTCTTTAGATTGAAATTTTCAAACCAGTTTTAATCTTTGAAACTATTTCAAATTTTTCAAACTGGTTTCATTTTTTGTATATGGGGTTTTTATGAGCAGTCTTAAGAAAGGCTTTTATTTTAATTTGGGGATGTAGACGAAAAATTGGGAAATTAGGGGAAACCGGTCAGAGTACGCGTGTATACGGCCCGTGGGTCAAATACGCATTTGGATAGGCCGCGCGTCGGCCAATCAGAATGCACGAAATTGCAAGTTCATAGCATAATAAAACGAATTCTTATATGATCTTGCAATTTCATATTTTCTAAGCTTTCTAAAAACTGTTGGATATTTCCGATAATTTCCGTTGACGTAAGCATGGCATAAATTACCGGAAGTAAAAAAGTCATATAATAAACGATGTATTAACCTCGCTTGCTCAGTCTGTATGTTAAAATATCAGACCTGTTCATATTGAAAATGTACTGCCGAGTGACCTGGTCAGAAACCTGTAACCATGAAAATATTTACCCGGTTGACGCGTTTAGACAGTACCGATCATCTTTTTGACTGTACCGGACAAAAAGTTGACGTCGATTTTGCAGGAGGAGAGTTTTTACGGCTATCCGGTCAATTATTTGTACGGTTCGGTTTGACCCATGTAATTGAAGCGCCCAAAAGTGCAAATTTCCGACCGTTCAAAAATATGGCCGGTACCGTGTAAACATAAACTAATTGTTCTACTTTCCTAGTTATTTAAAAGCCGATTTGTGCTAAACATGGGATAAACTTTTAACCTGTTTTCTTGCTTACAACTTTGCAAGGAAAGTTTTGAGCTGCTTTCGTGGTATTAACAAGTTTTATCCTTTGAGAATCCAAATAGTAGTATTTTAAAAATATTAATCACCTTTTCTTAAGGAAGAAAGAGCTCCTTGAATATTCGTTTAACCCGGGTCAAAGTTAACTAGCTTTTGAGCAAATCAACCCTAGTGGCTTTTGTTTTGATGCAACACGTAATTGTTTCCGATCAAGGTAAACCAGTAATTTGAGATAAAAAATAACATTTCTTATTTCTTTTAATTTTTGAATTATATTTTTGCATACTTTTCCTTTCTCCAAGGATTGCTGTTATGGCGGAAACACGCGAGAAACACTTGCATTCAATATCGGAGCCCCTCTATTTTACAATGCCTGGTACACCCCGAACACCACGTATTCACGTCATTGATTTGAGAGATCGAGAGGTACAGTTGTAATGATTAGCTTCGGTAACATTCTTTCATGATTTAGCTTAGTTTCCGAATCTTCTTGAATGACGTGTAGTAATCTATCCCAGAAGGCTAGTTAAATGTGCATCAACTCAAGGTTTACTGCCATTTTGTTTGGCAGTATTCGTTAGTTTTGATAACCTGGCGGTGTATTTTTATAAATCAAGTGAATAACTTATCATTTACTCACGTTTTGATTTTCTCGAGGATTGTTTTGAATTCTGAAGTTTACAAACTTTTTACAGAGGTGGAGGTTAAGCGATTTTTTCATTCATTTATGTGGATTTCAGTTATTTAGAATAAGGTTCATACTTCTTGACATTAAAAGTAATTGAATTTTACTTCGTTACATGTTGTGAAACATGAGTGTGCTTTGGTACCCTTGTTTGTTTCTCGTTAGCTTGCAATGTATTCTGGGATGGGAGACGAGCATGCGATGAGATGAGCTTTTGACACACAGATCACTTTGCAGAGTGGTTACTCGTTAATTGCGCATTCTGCTATTACGATTTTGGAAGGAATTTTCTTTTTAATATCTAAACGTAGTTTTTGAGAATTACATGTATGTAACTTAGAAAACGTGGATTGCGCGACCTTTTGGGTCGTGTTAAAATTTTTCGTGAAAATCGAAGCATCAGTACAAATTTCCTACCTTTACTTGACATTTCCGGGAGCAATCTTCAGCAGAAGGACTCGGTGAGGCCACAGCGTCTGCACAAAATATTTTATTTGATAATTACAGATTTGCATTTATTCGATTGAGGCAATAGAGCATCTGTGTTACCTGAGCTTCCTTGTTAACAACAAAATTTGCGCATTATGTCTGTTCTCAATCAATAGTCAGTCAAATTCGCTTTTTTCTATTTTTAATATACCTACAGATTTACGTATTTGCGTACTGACTTACTTACAAATCTGATTACGTATTAATTATATTACTAGTTACACCCTGACTTACTCAGTTTCTTATCTTTCTAACCTACGTACCTACTTACTAACTTATTAGATTACTACTTTCTACTTATATACTTTCTAACTAAATTACCTATTTACTTACAAAGCTACTTACTTACTATCTTACTGACCTCCTTACCCTAACCCATGTATAATTTTTGCATTCCCGTAGCTGTAAGGGACTTCAAACAAATCCCGTCACTGTAAAGTAATAATGTCCTTCCTTTGAATGTATTTCAGGCAACTCTCCATTGGAAAATGCCTCAAACGTACGGTGACGCCACACTTGTTGGTTACAAAATTCTCAGAGATGGTAAACAGTTTGGACCCATTCTTGGGAATGACGCAGTACAATCAACAATTTCCTCACTTAAACCGGGTAAGGTTTCTGTCACAACTACTTACAATGCAGGTCGACTAATTTCTTCCCATGCCCTTTATGTGGATAGTTGAGTTCTTTTAACTGAACCGAACCCGGGACCTTGTGGTTGGAAAGCAGAGATCTTAACAACTGCGCCAACCAAGGCGGCCCTAAAAACACTGCAAGCTAACACTCAGATTAATCAAATCAATCTCGGGATCATCGAGGAAAAAACTATTCAGTAGTCCAATAAGGGATTCGAACCTTTATTCAAATCCTTAACTCTGACCAATGAACAATGCTGCTTTTAACAAGTTTCACTGATTTTTTCTGTTACAGACAAAAAGATCGATTTGGCTTTGATTGCTCTGACGTCACACAGTGTAGGTGACAGCAAGCGTTCCAATACAATTACTATTTACTGCCCAGTCCCTCCCAGTTCTCCAGGGATATACGCAAAAGATCTCCGCACATTACCTCTTGGTTGTATTGCTTTGGGATGGAAAGCTCCTGGGAGACACTTCAGTACAGAACAAGTGCCCTCGAGTTACCGAGTGTTTGTTAATGGCAAACTGCACGGTGTTCTTCCATTCACAAGGGTCACAGAAGAATATTCATATACTGTAAGCGATTGTCGACTCGGTGCTACGTAAGTATCAAATTTAACCCGGTATATAGATGAAAAGGGGTATAGTGAACACCTCCTGCTTTTCAATACCCAAGGAATTTCCATGCTTTTTGACGAGAAACCAGTATGAATCGTAAATCATTCATCTGATACTCCATTGTACAAATTTGTGGTATACTTGGCCGAGTTTTTTTTAAAAACGTTTAGCTGTGTGCGAGTATTTAAGATTTGTAATTTAATCAACTCTTTCAAATACTTTCCGCATTTCTACTTGCTTTGCAAAAGAAATGATCTTACCTGTACAATTTAGGTATCATAATTCCTATAAACCTGGTGGTTTCTGTTTGGACAAACTTATCATCAGTGTAGTTAAATTAATAGATGTTATGTTTTATTGCCATCTTATTATACTATATCCTTTTACGAATTGCATCTAAATTAATGCAAAGTGTTATTAGTTTACTGTTGATTATGACATAAATCGAATTTCATGCATTGATGAGATTTCTGACAATTACAGCTGAATATGAAAGTAGTACATACAAATGAATCATGCTGGGCGAGGGACTGTTTATCTTTATGAAGCAGACTGCGAAGAAGGGTTTATTTTCAGATGCAATTTATGATTTCGACCAAAAAAACAATAATCTCCTTAAGGTCTTAACATTTTGGGTGCCCCTTCCTCCACCCCTCGTTATTTTTTCGTTGCTTATAAAAATATACGGTTCCAAATAAGGCCAAATTTTTCTGATCCATTTAAGGTACAAAGTATCCGTAAGAGCCTACATCGAGCCAGAAGTATTCAAATGTGGCCGACAGGGAAAAAATGGTTCATACACCTGTGGTTGTTCCGGTGACACATCAAATGTTCTTGTTTTGAAATGCGCGGGGCCGCCATCTCCACCTCGTTTGTGGATTAAAGAAATTAGTAAAGATTGTGTTACATTATCATGGACAAAAGCGCAAGAATATGGTCACATAACTGTCACGGTATGTTATATTATAGGTTTAATCCATTGTCTGACGAGGGAATTCCTTGCTAAATTTCACACGAAGAAATGATATTGCTCGAATCGCGCTGCAGCTAAAGCTCCATCGGTTCTTCAAGTGAAGTTTAGTGTGGAATTCACGAGTCAGGCAATGGATTTTCTTTTAATCGCATTGCAATTTACCTCTTCAAATAGAATTTGGTGATCAGCTGCTAGCGCGTGTTAGGAAATAAATTGCTATGCTTGGCTTTTTATTTCATCAGCCAATTTGAACGAGGCATTTGGTGGAACAATTCATAATTTGTATTTAAGTCAACTCACAAGAAAATAGAAAGATCTAAAGTTAAAAATGGAATCTTTAATGTTTGACATAAAATGACAACTCAACTGTGTAACAAGGACTAAAAAGTGAAGAAACACAAGACAACAAATTTGGTCTCTGAACAACATGGAATTCTTTACAAATTGAAGGCAAGATGACAACAAACAAGTGGCTGTCATCAGAAAGTCATAAAACTCCAATTAAGCAAGCATTCAACATTGTTCCTGAAAAAGAAACTTTATTATGAATTCACATTAAGGATGATTTAAAACGGAAAGCTGGTTTGGTTACTTTTTAGAATAACAAAGTCAAAAGGTAAAAATATATATCTTGCTTGTCGATCGACATATTGACACGTCTTGATTGTACATGAATGGTGGCATTTTATACTGATAAGTAGTTAGTTTCTTAACGTAAACTGAACAGGCGTCCTAAAACACGTATCAGGCAACTTATGAAAACGGTGTTCTGATCCTTTGGAGGACTTGCGCGGCTCGTTTAGAGGTCAAGGACAACTGAACTGAGTGTGATTTCTGCGGTGCCGTTGTAGCTTGTTTGACATTTGTAGTGGTTACTGTTAACTTAATTGCTGAACCCGTATAACTTGTTAGACATTCTTCAACGCTTTTTCAGCGGGTTGTTGGCTTTTCAAAATTATTGTAATTGTTTCTGGTGTCTTTTTAACCTTAACATCATCCGTTGTTTTGACATTTAGTTAACTTGTTGTATTAGTAAAAAGCTTTCTTGTTTTCTCAGTGAAGTTCAAGTCTTCGACAACGAGTACTCGCAAAAGTTAACTTTTTTCAGTCGGTCTTACAACAAGAATTTAAGCTCAACATTTAGAAATTCTTCATATAAAAAAGTAATTTAGAGACTGCCTTTCACAACTTTTTTTTTTCGGGACGAGAGTTGGAAAGGACGCATACATTTTATTTTTGCTTTGAAGATAACTCTCACGAAATCCGCTCTCTTTTAGTTATCCAATTAGGGTAGCGCTTTTAGTAAAACTGTGGGTATTTTACAAAAACACCCACTGTAGTTAACCAAACAGCACGTGTGTTATATGGTGACGTATGTAATTCTTTGTTATAGTTGTATTTGCACCGGTAATGCATACTCTTTAGCATGTAGAACACGTGATATTCCAGTTAAGCTTACTGTGTCCTTTATGAAGCCTTTAACTGTTTTGTCTTGGATTTTTAGCAGTTCTTATTTTTCCGAGTAGAGAATTCTAGTTTCTAAATAATCTAGTTTCAGGAATATCAGAATTGTCCTGGGAGAAAAAGTGTAGTAATAATATAGACCTTTATTTCAGAGTATGACCAGTACGGGCACAAGTTTCAATCTCTTGCATTTATTCAAGTAAACTTGCTGAGAAGACAATATTTAAAGAGAAGTTTTCCTCTCAACAACAAGTATGCTAGAAAAAGCCTGCACGCTTTTGAAATGTTTGTACTCGGATTTAAAGCTCTCTCACATGGGGAGCTTGTCAATAACCCTTTCAATCCTTGTCAGTTATCGGCAACCAATTTCTCCTTACGTGACACTTACAAAATATGACATTTGGTTATAAGAAAATGAAAATTGAAAAGAATAACAAATGAAAAGTATGGGCTCAAGTTGGGAGAACTTCAGAACACAGCTGGGACTGAAAGGGTTAAACTTGGTTCCGTTGATCACGCAACCCAACCTATCACATATGATCACGGTCTGGTGATCTACCCACACAGCTATTCGAACTTACATTGAAATTGATTTACTTAAGGTGGTTCTTGTAGATAATGCAGTCCATGGCCCTCAAATGATACCCATTCAAATGCCCTACCCCGTGAAATATAAAACCTCACTTGGAAAGGTGGCCATTTTACTTGGTTATAAACGATAACTCGACTCATGTCCCCTAATATCCAGCTGTATGCTCTACTTTCTGAGCTATGAAGAGCTGGTCATTGAGTAGGTAACATAACCCCATGACCCTCAAAATCGTTAATGATTTTCCTGGAATACTGAATATTTGTACTTTTTTCAAAGGGTTACCAGCTCCATGTGAACGATGTGCCATATGGCGAGACACTTTCACCTTCTTCTCGTGAAATTCAATTAACAGACTTTGCGTATGGCAAGTTTCTGAAATGTAAACTTGCCGCATTAACAGATGACATGAAGTGTACTTTGATAAACCATGCCAAGGGTGAAGAAAGCAGCCCCCCAAGGTCTCTTCTCCTTTGCGCTACAACGGAAACGCATGACAGTGGTGTGGAGAGTGGTTCAAGTCTTGTCAGAAGTTCTCCCGACTTTAATTGCTCCTGTAGACTCGGACCCGGTGTACTGGTTCATTGTAATGGCTTTGTTCAAAACATCAAGTCAGTATCCGTTGCTAAGGTGACTTGTCTGTCAGCGGTCGTTTCATGGACTCTAGAGGAAGCAAGTATGGTACAAGATGGTCTGGATATAGTTCACCCAGAGTCATACAAAGTGGAGTGCTGGAGAATACAAGAAAACGGGAACAAGTTGGCGTTTGAGACAGTGACGTCAGGTAACGCGTAATTTTGATATTTTTGTGTGTGCTGTATTTAGTGCAATAATTCCTTTTATCTTTTTTACCAAGACACTTTAAGTCTTGATTGAACCCTTGTTTATTTCATGTGTAGAGATAACGTTAATCCTTATATTATTCTTTCATTAATATATTATATATCTGTTTCATGGCTTCACCTGAATTGTTCTTCAATTGATATTTAATGGCGTCTAAACTGTGGAGTTGCTCACAGTTAACGTACAATGCTGATATACTGTTACTGTTTTACTATTTATTTTCAGCACTCTTTATAAATAGGATAGATGCTGAAAATAAACAGTAAAACAGTCATAATTCATCAGCAAGTCCCATTTCTTAACCTGCTAATGGTGATGGCAGAAAAAAAATTCTTTAAGATTTGTCTTCATGATGTAATTTGCGTTTAAAGCTTAGATTTACCTTAACCGGGAATAAGAGGCTGGTAACTATCCTATTACTTTCTGGTGGATGACGTCAAACACAGAATTTATTAGTGGAGTCCGAACCAGTTTCTATGTATTTGTTCAATTAACGTAGCTCCAACACACCTCGCTACCATATTTTACAAGGTCCCTCACTACTGAATTCTGCGTTTGAGAGCCGGGTACTGTTTCCACATATCTGTTCAATTTACCTACTTATAGCACACCTTGTTACCATATTTTACAAGAAAATGGAACAAATATGTAAAAACAGGACAGGTCTGCCACTACTGATTTCTGCATTTGACGTCACGGACCAGCAATTATTATAATAGTTACCAGCCTCCCATCACTCGGTCAAGGTGAGTCTGGAAATGATTTTCCAAAACTTTAAACGCAAATTACACCATGAAAAAACTTTGGTTTTTGACATTATTATTTGAAGGATAAGGACACCTTATACATGTGTACAAAAAAAAACCACAACTGATACATACACTTTAAATACCACTTGAAGAAGAATCCAGGTGAAACCACACAGTAAGTGAGCACACTGTAACTGAATGACATTATTGAAGTAGTAGTGTAACTAGGAAAGCAACTTGATGACTCCTTTAGACGCCAACATTTTTGACCAGCATTTTCCTTAAAATTGTTTTGTATCGACAGTTTCAGTATTACCCTCTTGTCGAGAATTTGCTTATTTTCCTAAAAACTAAAGTTTCAAAAAAATATTTTCTTATCTGAAAGCAATGGAAAAATCAGGAAGAGGCTAAACGTTTTATACAGATACCATACGTACTTTAGAAGCTTTAGCTAATCAAAACCGCCGTGGGAAGTATTGGCCTTTCTTCTATGCCCCCCCCCTCCTCCCCTCGCCAGTGTCCAGTGTCATTCCCCCTACCCCCTCCATCCCAATCCCTCCTCCTCCTTCCTTTCCCTATCAGGTTGATTGAATAGGTTTAAGGAATATACTTTTCATTTGTCACAGGAATGGACGTCAAGATGACCGGACTCTCGCCAAACAGTTCATATATCCTGGCGGTGAAATCACGCGCGGGTCACACAAGTGACGCTGACATAGACCCAATGGTTATGGACAAATTTATCAACAAGTCACCAGAAACCAAGTGCGAGTTCAAGACTGCAAATATACCTAGCGCAATTGCGAATATAAAAGTTTCTAGTGCAACCACGACAGCAATTAAACTGCGATGGGATGCTATCTCGGCGCAAGACTCGTTAGTTACAGCCATTCAAGTGGAAGTATCTCCTGTGACCTTACATCACCGGACTCTTCATTTTTCGTTACCACCGGAAACAAAAGCTTTTTCTTTTGGAGGACTCACCTGCAAAACGAACTACAATTTCACTTTTGATCTTGTCACAGAAGATCATATGCTATCAGGGGGGTTAACTGCATATTCCTTGCTCTCTCACTTCCAAACTTTCACCAATGGTTTTGACCCTCCTGGAAAACCGTGCCTAATGGCCAAAACCCAAACATCCCTCACAGTTGAGTGGGGACCCGCTAAACCTTATGGTCTGTTTTATGTGCAGCATTACTCTGTTCACTACGCTGAAAACAAACATCTGAGAAGGAAGTCTAGGCATGCTAAACAAACCTTTAAAGATTTCGGAGGCTCTGTCAGTGTCGCTGCTGATTGCCTTAGTGCGAATCTAAGGGAACTTGAGCCTGGCGTGACGTACAAGATTGTTGTTGAGGCTGTGATTGGGGTGAAAAACGTTGATGGTGAATGTGAGAGTGAGGATGATGATGGCGACTCGATTGCAAGTAGCATGCCGAGTATACGTGCTCAGGATGAAGAAGAGGAACTATGTCTCTCTGATTCTTTGTGGGGAAGTACTACTGCTGTACCCGAATCACCTGTCTTGAGAGTAAGTGAGCTCTCAACATCACAAGTGCATTTATGCTGGGACCAGCCAACCCTTCTAAAACTCGGTAAGTTGTTTAACTAAGGGTATCGCATCAAAGGAAAACTTTAGTGATTTGACTCTAATGTTATTATTATTAGTTATTACTTTTATTATCATTATTATTATTATTACTATATCACGTATCTATCGCAAAGAGTAGGGTGGTGATTCCGATGTTGTGTGGTTTGTCTCTTCTAATTCTACTGAGAGCATTATTCATATATATAATATCTGTGGACCGCTGTAGCGGACGATCTAAGTCTCTCAACTGTCAGCTCTGTAATTGTTTCTAAAGCGCATTTTAACATTTATATGGATAAATGCGGTATATAAAATCAATGAATTTATTCATTAATTATTATTATCCCTAAAGTAATTTAGGCGGGCTAAGTTGACGCAGTTGATTTTACTCAACTGTACAAACATAAAAGAGTTGTATTTAGCGAGTTTATTATGATAAAATAAAAAAACACTGAGCCTGAGCAAAATGTTGCTGGTTCATAAAAGAAAAAAAGTGAAATTTCTTGACGGGTTCCCCGTCCGTTCTTGAGACCCATTTAATATTTCTAATTATTAGATAACACTCATTTATGCTTGCATCTATCAGCTGATAGAACCTTATGTTTTGACAACACAGAAGAACATGATAATGAGGAGGAATATAATGGGCGTGTTAGGTCTGTTCTGGGATACCGCTTAGAGGTGAACGGACGGCAATGTGCTCGCCTGGAACCTAATGTGAGAAAGTTTGTGTTGAAGAAATGTCGACAGGGTTTAAAGTACTCTTGTGTCTTGGTCATTATGACTGCCTCTGGTGTGTATAATGGGAAGCTTCTTGCTGAGGTATGTAACCAGGATAAAAACGGAAATAATTTTCTAAATGATATAACAATATTAAGTATTTTTTTTGTTATTTTGTACATAGCTAACTCCTTTTCGAGCCTAGTGGCCCATGGAGCCGGCGCTTATCTCCGGTTACTCTTATGTTAAGCGGATGAGAGTCTATGACTCCCCCTGGACGGGACACTAATCCATCGCAGGTTAGCTCCCAGAAAATGCTGGTACTCATTTACAAGCTCTCGTGGCTCAGTGGTAGGGCATTCGATCAGTCCATCGAAGGCAATGGAAATGATTCTCATCTCGAGCCCGGCGTTTTTATGTTGAGTTGGTTTTGTCTGCATACATTATTACCTGTGTGTCTATTGGACCTTTTTAGAACTAAAACATGTTCAATCAGATGTCCAGCAGTATCTTAATACTTGTGTAATAAAGCTAAGGAAATGTTTAAAAATTGTTTCTTATGCATTTTTTTGAATTTTTAAAAAATTTCTATAAACTTCGGAAATCTTCATAAAATCGTTTTTGAGTAATATTGCGATTTCTGAAAATTTTCTGAAAATCACATCTTTGAAACCGGCCTGAATACGCGCGTATACGACCCGTGGACCTCATACACATTTTGAAAGACCGTATATAGACCAATCAGAATGCAGGGAATTTGCAAGGTTACATAATAATAGAAATTATTTGTTTTTAACTTAGTTTATGTTGATGCAATCAAGATTTACCTTTTGTTGTTGTACTAGAACGCTGTTGACTGTGATGCGGATGAAGACTGGCTGCGTTCACTGGAAGGCTACGAGGAAGGCAAATCACAACCTTTGGAGGTAACACTTCCAAAGCAAAACTGGATCAAAAATCTTACTGCGCGGTACGACAGCAAAATTACTGCTGACCAAATGCAGATGCTTGCTCTAAGGCCTGACAGTGCCAGTAGCTCGACTAACAGGTAAGGTGCTTCTTTGTTACGAAGTGGTATAATTAGCATGTGGTGAGGCTATTCCGGCTGCTGGAACAACATATTTCAGGTGATTATGATGATGGGGGTGATGAGAATGATAATGATGATCATGGTTATGATTATGATGGTGGTGGTGATGATGATGATGGTGATGATGATGATGATGGTGATGATGATGATGATGGTGATGATGATGACGGTGATGATGATGATGGTGATGATGATGATGATGGTGATGATCATGATCATGATGGTGATGATGATGGTGATGATGATGATGGTGATGGTGATAGTGATGATGATGATGGTGATGATGATGATGGTGATGATGGTGATGATGATGGTAATGATGATGATGATGGTGATGATGATGATGGTGATGATGATGAAGATAACGATGATGATAATGATGATTACGATTGAGATAATGTTGATGGTGATAGTGATTGTGATGATGATAATTATCATGATCA
>JAPEIX020043444.1:0-11720 GCA_026122405.2 Zoanthus sansibaricus
GCAACTTTATTTCTTAAAGAGACTCTGGACATTATTCCTCCACATCCTATAGGTGCTAGAGTCCTTGCCATGCTTAATAAAGGTCTCTTGCTGCTTTTTAATGGATGGCTTTAACCTCTTCGGATTAACATTCCCTGTATTTAGAATGATTTTTTGGAACCAGTGTAGCTAAAAACTATGAATAAAGAAAAATATTTTGAATGAATTTTGTATGTTTATAAATATTTGTTGCAGTATATATTATTTATAAGTTATTTTGTAGACTATATTTTTTTAATACCACATGTATTCTTTATTTATTTATTAAACTAAATGGGAGTTGCAGTATGCTTCAAGACAACTATCCCCTTCATACTGCTCATATGATGGCCCCAGGTTCAAATAGAAAAAAACAGTTCATCATTATTTGCATCATTTTAGCATTCCAAATTAAATTTGTTTGAAATTGTTCACAATTTTGTTTTGTGATTTGGGTGAGTTACATTAAGCAGTCTGAAGATTATCAGCTTGGTGAGTTACAGCGCATTGGAAGCGAGTGATCACTGAAATTACAATCAGAAATAATATATTACTAATGCTGTCATATGCATAGCAAATCCTAATGGGCTGGTCAATTAAAAAGAAATTGTAAGTTCATACTCTGAGTTAACTGATGTAAAACGTTCAATACTGTGTCATTTATTTCAGGCATAGGTTCATTTACAGTTGTTGATGGTCATAGGGTTTCTGGTGAAGACAGTGGTAACAAGTATGTACAATGTAGATTAATTGTAAAGATTATTTTGCTGCTACTGTCTATCTTGTTCATTATTTCCTTCCATGTTAAGTTAATGGGATTTCAACAATTTCATTCAATGCTTTGAAAATTATGTTTGGTTATTTCTCAGAAAAGCTAAATGCTAAATCCTTTACGAGCCTAGTGGCCCATGGATGCTGGCGCTAATCTCCAGTTTCTGTAGTGTTAAGTGGATGAGAGTCTTTGACTCTCCCTGGACGGGACACTAATCCATCGCAGTTTAGCTCCCAGCAAATGCTGGTACTCATTTACCTATCCCGGAAGGATGGAAAGCTGAGTTGGCTTAGGCAGAATAGAAGGTCACACAAATATTCGAATCTCGGCAAACTGCCGGAATCGAACTGGGGGCCTTGTGGTTGGAAAGCAGAGATCTCACCAACTGCGCCAACCACGTCCGCCCTCAATGAATTATTGTACATCACTACAGTAATTTGTAAATATAGGAAATAAAAAACCTTGAACCTGGAAACCTAACAAGATTCTAGCTCACAATTAATGTGACCACGCTGCTGTGCTTTTTCAACCATCGGCACACGTGACCACAGAAAGCGGTCCCAAGAATGGGGTAAATGGAATCTTTCCTGGTCGAGGTTTAGTCACTCCGTACATGTTCAATTTATATTTAAACAGCACTTCTAATTTCCCAGTTTTTTCTTTAAAGCTCCTGTTAGTTGGGTCACAATGACTCTGAACGAAGGTAAGTTGTTTGTTCTTTATAACATCATGAGCTTCAAGAAATAATTGTGAGACTTTTTCAAACATTTCACAACCACGGCGTGAAACCACAATTGTTTTAGGCACACACTGAAAGATCTATAATGTTAAAGCAACGTTTTTGATAAGATAAGATAGTAAAACCAACTAATATAAAGCTTTTTGAAAAAGGAAATTAAATAATTTCTTTTAGATGAAAACAAAAACGGAAACAAATTCAAATTCGTGCCCACAGCATAGCTGCTAGCATAGCTCCAATTCTCCAGAACCAAATTTTTTTTTTACAGTGTTCTGGAAAATTGGACTGCCTAATTTATGAAATGCTGTTCATTCAAGCAAGACGGCCAAGTTTAAACACGCAATCTGGCTCTGTTCGCGCCAAAGTATTTGTTTGACAGTACCCCCCCTGGGAACACTGTTTGACAGTACCCCCTTGGAACACTGTTTTCTTTTTACTTTGCATAGGATTATATTTGTCTTTGTTATTTTTCTTTGTTACATTTTTGACTGTACTTTATATTATTCGTAAACTGTACATCCTATTTTACTTTGATAATGGTGTTAGCGACATGGAAACGTCAGTTTTTAGCGTTAGTTTTTTTCGTAACCTGGATAAACAATAGGAGATATGATACCTATATATCCATGTTGGCAAACACATGAACCATCACCCGGGTCGCACTTCTTCACATGTTCTTTCATACACCTGCACTGCGCACTGCAGTTCACGCCGTAAAATCCCTTTGCACAGCGGTGTTCACAATGGTCGCCAAGGTAACCTGGAAGGCACGTGCAGGTTCCGTCCAAAACGTCGCATTGTCCTCCGTTCTGGCATTTACACCGCTTACTGCAATTCTGGCCATAAAAACCGTTTTTACACTCATCTCTGCAACTGGAAAAAAAATGCGGTTCTTCATTATCCTACCCATAGTTTATTCACATTATCAAGAAGGGCAAAATTAAAAATATTCGTTCAACAGCTTTCATAGTTAACAATTATTCGCCGAAGTGGAGGTAAATATCTATTGCTAGGTACTGACACTGAGGGGGATAATTGTTTTAGTTTAAACTAACAGGTGAATAGAACTTTTTTAAACTAATTTATTTTAAAAAAATCTTTAATACAAGGGTCCAAGTGGTCCCTTAATCACATAAATGTCGTTACGTGATACTGCTCCAAGTGAACAAAATATTCATTAGGGCTCCAAGTGGTTCCATTGCCACTATAACTTATATGAATAACATACTTCAAAATGAAACCTTTTGAGAATAACACTAATTTTATCAAGTTTAATTTTATCAAGTTTATTCAGGATAATTCAATTATAGATTAATTACAGCTGACATTGTCCTGCAAATAGCTCGAGGCTAATCTAGGTAGGACAATGATTTAGATTTGAAATAAAATTACATTATATTGCCTCTACAATTATATTAAGTATTAGGTTGTAAATAACACACTATAGACATAATTATAAACATTATACATCAAAATTTGAATGAGATCTTTTAAAAACACTTACTAAGAAAAAAAATTATGACTATTATGTTACTATAAGCTAGCTTAAAAAGTATCTACCGCATCTAGGTTCCCTCAAAACGCAGGAACCAAACAGGAGAAGTAAATCTAGAAGTGCAAAATAAAGAATTCTTATAAACTGCTTGCTCAAAAACGTTTGTTCCATTCTGAACTATCCACTTGGATTAGTTTAAGAATAGCTGTGTTTGACATGAATTTAAGGATTTTCGTGGATTTTTTGTCATAGATACACTTGCATCAATGTTGAATAACTGTGTTTCATTGGATCACTTGGTCATCTTAAGGGACCACTTGGACCCTTGTATTAGAGATTTTGATCCATTTGCATTAGTTTTGTAAATAGCCGCGCTTGACATAAATTTAAGGAATTTCGTGGACTTTTTGTCGTTGAAGAAAGTTGCATCAATGTTGACCAAGAAAGTAATAAACTGAACAACACTGATCATTGTCTGTTCTTCGTTGTACGGGAGATTAAAGTATAAAAAAAGTTCTTTTCGGAACAGAGTGTAGAAAATAAAATAGGTTTGTTTTTCTGATTTTGTCGTCCAGACAAAATGTGTATCCCACAGTTCCTTGCGGCACCAGCTCAACTCATAAGGCTCAATTAGGTAGCCCAGTGAAAAAGAACATATTTTATAGATAATACAATACAAAGTGACACCCTTTACCTCACTCCATAATATCTTGACTTGCAGTTGCACTGCCCTGTCACGTGATCACACGGTTGACTTAGGACTGTGAAGTCAGGGTCACATACACACTTGCTAGCACACTTCATACCGTACGTGCCTGCAGGACAGGGCTCTGTACAGTTTGCACCAGTCCACCCACGGTTACATGAACATGAGCCAGATACAGGATGGCAGGTATGCGGGGATTTACACTGACAAGGCTGAGAACAGTTCAAACCGAAGAAGCCTTCATCGCAGTACTCTAAGCACATAGGGCCTTGTTTTCCTGGCAGACACAGGCACGAACCAGAGACTGGGTCACAATTGGTTGCCACTGCGCAGTTACACCTAAAATGAAAACAGTCGGTGCTTAGTCTACTGAAGTTCACCACAGCCACAGGGAAGCTGAAAACCAACATTTTCTGATATATTAAACTATATTTTTTTGGAATTTAAAAAAAATGTTTTTATACCGATTGTTCAATCCGTATCCTTATAAATAAATATCAAGATGTGCTAGATCTTGACAAAGACACAATATTTATGTCCACGATCGAATATAGTTGTTAGTGCTGACGCCACAACGTCAAAACGTTACTTTCCTTTCACGCCGCCATTTAAAAGTTTTGATTACTGAAATCTACAGGCAGATGGGGCGACAAAGTGCTGGAAAAAAGTAAGTCGTAAGATGAAATGATCCATTTTGCCATAGGTGGGCCCACTATGCATCGGTACATTGTCATTTTACCTTGATTTGCATGAAGGTCCATAAAATCCTGGTGAGCACCTGACACTACAACGTGCACCACCCCACCCCGGTAAACAGTGACATGCTCCTGTGATACCATCACAGGTACTGTTATTGTGACAGTCGCATTTCTTCTGACATCCCAAGCCAAAGGTTCCAGTTGGACAAGGAGTACTGCAGGTGTTGCCATGGTAACCTACTGCACAAGAACAGCTTCCATCGGTCTTGTTACAAATCCCGTTAGTACAAGAACACGTTAACGTACAGTCTGGTCCATAGCTGCCGTCTGGACATTCTGAAAACAAAACACATTCTCAGCGACGGCAACTCCGCATTTCTGGCCTTCTTTTGTTTTAAATGGCCTTGTTAATTAAACGTTAGATATCTTAAACTTAAAATTTTTATAATTCCCCCCATAGAGACCTTAGGGTCTTCTGCAAAAACTACGAATGTAACTTCTGATTAAAGTTTATATATAGTAAAAAACAAGTTTCGCACAGTGTTAGTTTAAGTTCTCAATACCTGAAATTCCAAGTTTTAAATGAGCGAAAGTGCTTTTATGTATTACTATGCTGGTTTAACCTTTTCACTCCCAGTAGAATTGTTAAATTCTCCCAACTTGATCTAATAGTTTTTCATTGAACAAGTTTGAGAGAATTTTAGTTATTAATCTTCAGTAGTTTACTTTGCTTGATCAATCTGCAATTTCTCATTACCAAATGTCTGATTTTCTATCTGTTATGTAAAGAGAAGTTGGGTGCTGATAACTGATTGGGACTGAAAGGGTTAAAATCTTGAAAACGGCACTTCGAGGTGTCTCCATTTTGAGCTCGGTCAACGGTCAGATTTTACCGGATATGACGTAGCTAGTAGTTCTGAGGTTTTAAATGTCACGGCGAAGATGAGAGCAAAGGGAGCTTGAAAGCGAAATAGAGTCGGTAAAGGATAGTATGTTTTTGCTACCAGATATTGCTCACTATTCAATATAGCAGAAGGGAACAAACAAATCCTAATTAAAGAACAATAATAGAAAGAAGGTATAATGTAAAAGCTATGTGTATTCATGTAGCAAATGGTACAAGTTATCTAAAATAACCTTGCGTTAATCGATAACCTACAAATTTGAACTCTGAAGCATTACAAGTGTGGTCAAGAGAAGTAGAAAAAAAATGACAAAAGAACTTTGAATTAAAAGATAAGTTAAACAGAAGATAAAGAACAATACACAGCACAGACAATAATAATACAAAAAATTACACAAACAAAACATCAACAAGATGTCAACAAAACATGTGGATTGACAATCTAATACTTGTTGAAAGTCTTCAATTATTTTGGATTTAAAATGTTTTTGATTTTGCCTTAACTGATGTGTCAATGTCATTCCATACAAGTAGGCCTTGATATCAAATATTTTCCATAAGTTAATCTAACTCTATTGATATTACACTAAAAGCACTTTCAAATACGAAAAATATTTTTATTCTCGATATGCTGACAATATGCCATTTTCAACAGCAAGTTACATAGTCCGTTACAAGCTATATATACACACTATCAAAACTAATTGTCAGTTAATAAGATAAACAATAGTTGTGTTTTCTAATTCAAATCGCTGTCTAATTTTCATATGATCGTCGAAGCAAAAACCAGTAGCTACGTAATTGAAATACAAAGTTTAAACTATAAAGTAGTCAAATAACCAGATAAACTAAAAGTTAGAGAATAAATGTGGTTTTCATGTGTTTTCCCTGAACATTGTCTAAGTCGATAGCTTATCATGAGAGCTACAACTGGTATAATAACCCTACATTCATGTCTTCATTACCTTCATCACAACGAACACCTCGCCATCCAGGCGAACAACTGCACGACCCATCCACGTTGTTACAAACACCTTTGTTGCTACAGTTACAAATTAATCTACACTGGTCGCCATAGTAACCAACTGGGCATGCGTCAGCACAATTATCACCTGTGTAACCTGGCTTGCATTGACACATTCCTGTTTGCGTATCACAGTCGTTATTACTGTTCAAACATACGGGACACTTAGCCTGGCATTTGTAACCATAGTAACCACTGGGACACTTAGAATCGCATTTAAGACCAGTCCATCCAGGTAGGCACTGGCAGAAACCATTGTGACCGGTACATGATGACATGCCGTTACACTTGCATTTCTCGTCACACAATGGTGGGTTGGAAGTACCGTTACATCTGCTGTCACAGTTCACCCCGTACCAGCCAACTCGGCAAGTACATGCCCCAGTGACTGGATCACACGATCCTTGTTCACAAGAACAATTGTATTTACAACCAATGCCGAAATATCCTGGTTTGCATGGCTTATCGCAGAACCGGCTTGGCTTTACACCTGCAAAACATGTGCATCTTCCAGTTGTTGAATTGCACGATCCATTTATGCACTCGCAGGTATTTTGACAATTCACGCCCCATGATCCTTTCCGACACGGAATGTCACACAATCTTCCCTGCCAGCCTGCACGGCAGTGACATAGCCCAGTAGCATTGTCACAGCCAAAGGACCGTGATGATGTACAAGGACAGGAATAATTGCACTGTGGTCCGTAGTAACCAGGGCGGCAAGGTCTTTCACATTTCGCACCAGTAAAACCAGGTTTACACAGACATGTTCCATTCATCTGTTAAAAAAAAGCCTATCAGTCGTTAACTTAAATCTAGTTGTGTAATGAGTTGACAGAATATGGAGGCGCTGCAATCTTCATTCTCTATAGTAGAACAGAAAAGCGTGGTTTTAACCTTTGGTAAAGTATTTTTTAGTGTCATTTGAAACAATTTTAAGTTTTTTTTATCAGAAATTTACAAAAACATTAAAACTCTCCTAAAAATATTTGCAGCTAACGGGTAGAACGTTTGGCCAGTGTTCTAAAGGTCGCGGGTTCAAATCAAGGCTTGTCTTCTTTATGTTGATGTTTATATAATTCCTTATAAGCCAGTTTGATACCAATCCCAACTGGATCAATCCAAACTGCATAAAGATTAGTGTTTCAAGGGGGCAGTTCGACTAAGGAAGTTTTTCCAACCCCTAAGACATGGTGTACTTAAATTCATTCTTCTTATATAATGCTAAACCTCTACCACACCTCAAACTCACTTATAATTTAGAGTTCGACTTCTCACACATCTTGTACTACTAACAAGTTAAGTTCAAAAATACAGTGCAAGATCTTCTTTTGTTTGAAATTTCATTGCAATTTTTTTGACTTAGCCACCTAAAAACCCTTTTCTATCACAGGAGAAAACGCATGGAATATTATTTTTGTTAACTAAGCAAAGCAAATTATTAAGAAAACCTCATTTTCCTAGTTATGAAAAAACAAAATAGTTTTGCTGACATAAAGAACCTTGTCAATATAATATCTTAATAACGTAGTTAAAACATTCTAAGGAGTAAGCCCTACATTTATCTCTCATTTATAACATTCTTTTTTCCATTATCCAGCTCTCGATTATCTGGACTATCTACTGAGGTCACACAGAGTCTGCATTATCGAGGTTTGACTGTACCAAAGATGACTCTTTAGTCATGAACAATAAAATGAAACTAAAGCGAAATAGAAAAAAATTGCTACGTATATCAAGTTTATTTGCTTTTATGATGATTTGCAACTGAAGACTGTGGATAATGATTAGTCTTTTTACCTTCTCACAAAGGCCTTGATTTGCACAGTGGCACCTTTTCTCACAGTTTTGACCCCACCGACCCTCAGGGCAATGCAATCGGCAGTCGTTTCCCATCCACCCAGCTGAACATTTACAACCTAAAGTTGAAACGCAGCTACACAGACCACTCTCGGGGGCACACCGTGCACCATTTACACACTGACAGCGTAGGGAGCAATTGTGACCCCAGTACCCCTGGGGACAAGTTTTGTCACAAAATTTTCCCATCTTGCCACTGGAGCAACTGCACGTACCTAATAAAGAAAAGAAACATCAAACAAACATTTGACTCTAAGTATGAATTCAAAAGATTGTAAAAAAGACGATTTATGATTCATTTAAGAAACATGACCTAATTGTTCAGAAGCTAATTAGCGCTAACCAAGGGTTAAATTTTTAATCCGAGGTCTTTTTGCCATTCTAACAAGGACAGATTTGAACCGTAGATTTGGGATTAACAAGTTTTGTCCTAAAAAAAATCTGAGCAGTACCTTATAAGAAATGTAATTTTTTCCTTAGAAAAGGTCTTGCTGCTGAAATTTGAACTTGGCAGAGTTAAATTTAACCCACCTTTGATTAACCAAGCCCAAGATAATAAAAATAAACTATTTCAAATAAATACTTTAGCAGAAATAGAGTTTCTTACTCTGGTTTTTGCTCCCAAATAAAAAAAAATTCTAATCAGACAGTCCTAAACTTGCAGATGCGTTTACCTAGAAGGTGATAATGTTTTATGCTTTGAAGCTGGCTTTAACCACAATAGCAGATTACAGCCGCAGCATAGATACCTTTAAGCCAAGAGAATTAGCTACTGAAAGAAGGGTAGTAATCCCAATGTTGTGTGGTCTGTCTGTTCTACTGAGACTATTCTTAATATCTAAATGTATGTGAGCTACTGTAGTAGTCTATCCTATCATAAAGAGTAGGGTAGTGATCCCAATGTTGTGTGGTATGTATGTTCTACTGCGACTATTCTTAATATCTAAATGTATGTAAGACACTCTAGTAGTCTATCCTGTCATAAAGAGTAGGGTAGTGACCCCAATGTTGTGTGGTATGTCTCCTCTACTGAGAGTATTCTTAATATCTATTACATATGTGAGCCATTGTAGTAGTCTATCCTATCATAAAGAGTAGGGCAGTGATCCCAATGTTGTGTAGTCTGTATGTTCTACTGAGACTATTCTTAATATCTAAATGTATGTGAGACACTCTAGTAGTCTATCCTGTCATAAAGAGTAGGGTAGTGATCCCAATGTTGTGTGGTCTGTATGTTCTATTGAGAGTATTCTTAATATCTATTACATATGTGAGCATTTGTAGTAGTCTATCCCATCATAAAAAGTAGGGCAGTGATCCCAATTCTGTTGGCTTTATCTGTTCTACTGAGAGTAATCTTAATATCTAAATGTATGCAGCAGACGTGCTAGGGCATGCGAAACTCATTTGAGTGTTTGGTTGTACAAGCATATAATTTTATTTCAAAAGTATTACATAAACTCAACAGTGAGAGGAAAGGTCAAATTATTATCTCTCTATATTAAGCTGGAGCAAATGACATAAATTGGTCCCAAATGAATTTAAAATTCATATGGAAGGAAAATTCTAGAAATGTGTTTGATTATTTGTGATGTTCTTGGATAAGGACGTTAAATTGTAGGAAAAGTCTCTGGATCCTTCTATCGAGGGACTTAAAAGAACCCACACACTTCCCGCAAAGCATAGGGTAGTGATTCCGGTGTTGTGGTCTGTTTCTTCCGCTGAGGGCATTTCTTATTGGCTGCCAGTTGCGCCTTAATATGTGAGCCACTCAAGCGGGCTTTTTAAGACCCTCAACTGTCTGACCCAGTATGTACTTGTAAACAGGTTCTGAAAAGCCCCGCAGGGAGAACTTGTATATGTATCAATATAAATGTATTTTGCAACGAAATCTTCCTTCCAGACCGAAACTACATTACAGTATTCATATCCCTTGTCCTGACCCTAAACTAAAAGCATAATTGTGGCATACCATTAAACCTGTCACATGATGAGCCACTGTGACATCTACATTTCTGTGCACAGTTCCGCCCAAAGGTCCCTCCAGAGCAAGGTGTGTCACACAATACACCAGTCACGCCTGGTACTAAACAGTTACAAGAACCGTCAATCTTTGAACATGCAGCTCTACTGTCACACAAACACGTGTTTTCACAATTCAGTCCGTACTTTCCATCAAGACACTCCTGCTTGCATTGCCTGCAAAAATAAAGGAATAATTCGTGTTTGGGACAACATACAATAGAGGTAAACGTAAATGTTCGTTTTGGAACCTGAGCCCATTTGCTGGCTATGCCATGCTGATGATGCCTAAACAGACCGGAACAGCTGTCCATGGCTGCTAGCAATCAGGCTCACCACTTTTTATGGTAGTTCAAAGATTAAATCGCGCTACCAACGTGACAATAGTGCCCAATATAGTGGCTTCAAGTTAGCTATTAGTATGTTTATGCTATCTATATTTGAGTTCATCTTTAAGGCCATAGTACCCAATATAGTCGCTTCAAGTTAGCTACTAGCACGTTTATGCCATCTATACCTGAGTTCATCTTAGTTTATAGCCATAGTGCCCAATATAGTGGCTTCATGTTAGCTATTATATAGTACGTTTGTGCTATCTATACTTGAGTTTATCTTTATAGCCATAGTACCCAATATACTGGCTTCAAGTTAGCTACTAGCACGTTTATGCTATCTACACTTGAGTTTATCTTTATAGCCACATCCCACAAGTATTGCGCTTTTACCATTACTTATGTTCGTTTTGGGGACCTGAGCCTGTTTGCTAGCTATGCCATTCTGATGAGGCCTAAAAAGGTCGAACAGTTGTCCATGGCTGCTAGAAATCTAGAAATCACACTTACTATTTGTGGAAGTTTAAAGGGAGAAATCTCGCTGCCAACGTGACCACAGTGCCCAATATAGTGGCTTCGAGTTAGCTACTATCACGTAACTTGTGCTATACATACTTGAGTAAACGTAAACGTATGGGTTACGAACAATTCTACAAGAGTGTCACGTCCAGAAGCTATACATTTATTTGGAAAAAGTCGTAAATTATTGATCTATTTAACGTCAAACTTTGGAATTTTGCTATATTTACAGTGTGATGATTCTTTCTTCTGCAATGAATGAGGAAAAGATAATGGATTGCAACATCAAGGACAAGAATTGCATGGATACGAAAAGTGGCCGTTTGTCAGGAGATGCATTTGTTTCACGAGATATAATGGCAATGATACCCTGCCAGTTGGCCACAAACTGAATAAAATATCGTTTTCTAGTACAAAATTAATTGAAAACTGTATATCATTTAAACACAACTGGTTGAGTTAAAACATTCACAATTATGCATCACTTTTAGTTTAATAAAATCATAATTCATTGACATAGCAACGAGGAATATGGAATGGCTACATTGTCAACCATATTGACCATACGGGTATGTGCCGCTGCTCAGGGTATGGTCTGCAGGCAATCTAGTCTAAAACAGGGTGTATAATT
>JAPEIX020043531.1:0-11719 GCA_026122405.2 Zoanthus sansibaricus
CTTTTATCTTACTGTCTTGTGTTACAATGTAAAACATTCGCATCAGCTCGCAGCACTTCACTTTCTATTAGAAACTTTTAGTTTAAATAATTCGATTGTTATTTGGCCAAAAGTAGAGATAAATAGGGTCTTTTTCGTGCTTGAGATTTTTAGTTAATATTAAATTCTAGACTGTAGAGAGTTTTAAGTTGCTACAAAAATTGTTGCTCATTTTTTGCTATGACTATTTACCCCACATACAGTATAGTATAAAAGTCCACAACAAGGGTTTCAACAATTTGTTTTTGCCAAAGAAATAGATTGAATAAGATTAGAAGTAACCAATGCAGACATGAGAATTTTTAATTGTGACTGGTTAGAAGAGGATAATGTAGAAGGGATGATCGGCTAAAAGTGATTTTACTTACTCGGTAGTAAGGAAGTTGGGGTATGTGCTAGGAGATGAAGGAGCTGAAGACGAGGTCGATCCAGATCTGCTTGCCATCTTCACAGGATGACTATATATTGTTGCCTAACGGAAGAACAAAATAAAGTTAAAATCCAAGAGTAACCTAAGTCTTTATTTAAATGTGAACTTTTATCAATATCTAGGGAAATAATCTAAACTAGAACAAATCCCGATTATTACGAGTATTTTATCATTAAGGTCTGTTTAAACAGACCAAACTTGTTGGTCACACATTATCAAACATGTTGCCGATAGTGTTGGACGGTGTTGGACAATGTTGGATGAAATTTTTTATTTGTCCAAACTTTTCATACAACATCGTCCAACATTTTTGTTCGCGTGATCAAAAAGACGCCATAATTTTGTACCTGGTACCAATATCAAACATTGTTGGATGTTGTTGGATTCGTTTGAACACTCCAGCATCCAACACAATCCAACACTGATCAAACACCATCCAACACAACCTCACAATGTAGGATAATGTTTGACCAACATGCTTGATCCGTTTGCACGGGCCTTTACTTGTAAACGTCCAGATGTAAATAACTATCGGCCATCTTTAATTACTTCTTACCCTCATAAACGAGAGGGTTGTTTAGTTTATTTACCGTGTTAAATCTTTGTAGAATACGAGTTGCTCTTTGAATAAATCATTTTCTTAACACAATTCAAATTAAAACACAGTAAGCTTCCTTCACACTCTTGGAGATGTAGCATACCGCACTCACCAAAAACCAACACACTTGATGGTCAAAAGCATTGGCAAGTTAGTTGAATTGCTCTAAGAATGAGCTAACATTCGAAAAAGCTTTGATCACTTGATTTTGAAACTTGAGCTGCCTAAATTACAGGTAAAAAAAAGAAATTACACACTAAGATAGTTCAGACAGATTCTACCATACTTTTCACCTTCAGCGTAACAGCGTTTACAATTTTTTTGGCCATCTCCGCCATCTCTGAGAAAGGATCCACTGACAAGTTCAACAATGCCTTTAAAAAACAACAGCGGGCAATAATTGAGTATATGATTTCAAAAAACAGTCAGCGCACTGATTGGTTAAAAATGAAAACACAAAACAAGCATAAGTTGTTAATGATGGCGCGATCAAAGAGAATTAACATTTTGATAATCAAAGCTAACAAGTTGTTTTCCTCTTTCTCATCGCGGTGTTTTCTAAAAGAAATAGAAAACCTGTTTTCCGTATTTCTATCGAGTTATAGAAATACTTGTGAAAGTTTGGGAAAACTTGAAACAACATTTCTTGTTCTCCCAAACTTCCACTCATGTTGCTATAACTCGACAGAAACACGGTACATGTTTTCTATACCAAGAGCCTTGGTCTGAAAGACAAAGTCATTGCTGAATCCTTATGACGCAATTTCTTTTTTATTTTTTTTCCGCAACTTTCCAAACCATAATCAATTATTTTGCCACGTATTCAACTTTCGCATAAATCATCTAAATTTCGAATGAAAACACAATGCAAATGCTTTTAAAAAGAAACTAACTGCCAAAGCGTCCCAAGTACACATATTGACTTTATTATTGTACAATAGAAAACAAATGTGATATCTGATATTGATCAAGGCCACTGTCGTACCTTCCAGACATTTCCATAAACATTTGTTTGTACAAAAGATGTAAGAGAGGTCTGGGAAGCAGCTCTCCTAAGGTCCTTTGTGCCTTGTGGGTAATATTCTCCGCTACTGCTTCCACTACTGCTGCCATACAGGTTACTACTGACATTGGCTGTAGAACCTAACCGGGAGACAAAGCGATTCTTAAGTCACAATTACCATACAGATTGCTAATGACATTGGCTGTAGAACCTAGCCAGGACACAAAACGATTCTCAAGTCAAAATTGCCATACAAGTTACTACTGACATTGGCTGTGTAACCTAGCCGGGAGGAGACAAAACGATTCTCAAGTGACAATTACCACACAGATTGCTAATGACATCGGCTGTAGAACCTAGCCGGGAGACAAAATGATTCTTAAGTTAAAACTGGTTCAATCTTAGATATTCCAGGCTTCATATTCTGAATAACAGCAGTCGATGGATGTTGTACAACTAAAATCACACCTTCACTGAAATGGTATTCAATGTCACCAGCTACAATCTTAGGAAATGTGGAGCATTTTAAAAGTGGTGGGGCAACGATGTGGAGGTGTATATAGCAAATGTTCTGTGACATTGCCGAACAAGTGACTGAAGTAATATACCTTTTAATCGACAGTATTCCAAAGGCAAAAGAAACTTACCCTAGATTTTACGTGGTTTTGACAATATGAGGTGGGGTCATTTTTCTATAATGCTCCACCGGCTTGGCGTTCCCTTATCTACCTCTACCTCTATCTCACACTAAAATCAAACGGCAAAGTCACCAAAGACACGATTTTGAAATTTTGTTTATGGGCATTCAACACTGGTGGTTAGAACGTAACAATTTCTTCAGAGGTAAACAAATGGGACACACAAAGTTATATTATTTTAAATGTAGCATTACTAACTAATAATTAATATATTGAGTAATGCATTTCATTTTTAATTAAAACCACACCGACTTTTCATGATGAAAATTTGGTAATTTTGTGCAAAACCTGATCAAAGCTTGACACCATTTTATGGCCACATTTTAACAGCCTAAACTGATCAAGACTAGATAACTTACCACTAACTGCAGAGTTCCCAGCATACGAGCTCAACTGAGACGATGATAAACTCTGTCGTATGGCGCTTTTAGCAGGCTTTGTGGAACTGGGACTAGCACTTGGTGTGCTTAGTTCTTGTTTAGTGGGTGACTGTCCGCCACCTACCACAATCCATCCACTGGGGGTAATGGCAGCTGCCGAAGGTGCATTTTCCTTCAACCTGTCTTCTTCAAGAAACTGAAGAGCTACAACTCCAAAATTCGTCTCAAACTGAACAACTAGTCCATGCAGAGCAACAACAAGTTCCTAAAGTATAACAAGTACAAATGTATAATAAATATAATGTACAGTAAGTATATTAATGCACACATTATATTTAATATACGAGTTATTTCAAATTGTTTTAAAAAAAAAACAACAGAGTTTTGCTGAATGAATCAATGTTTAGGCAGACTCACATAAGCTTGCTAAAGAGAAAAAGATTGATAACACTTTCAGTATATTCGATGATTAGAAGCTAAAAAAATCGAACGTTTCTTGACTTCACTCAGAGTTCTTGAGCAACTCTTTTCCAAATACCAACATTAGTTAAATCCTTTATGAGCCAAGTGGTCCATGGAGCCAGCACTTATCTCAGGTTTCTGTAGTCTTAAGCGGATGAGAGTCTTTGATTCCCCCAAGACAGGACACTAATCCATCGCAGGTTAGCTCCCAGCAGATGATGGTAATACACTAATAGTAGGGACCATTTTTTATCATTCACAACAAACAGTTACAAACTTATTACAAGAAATGATATAACTTCTACCTACCATATAATTCCAAATGCCTCCGGAGTTTTGGCTCAACTTTTAAGTTGAGCCAAATCAATTGTTTATTGACAACAAATCAATTGTTTATTCTGATAAATGTACAACGTTGCAAACTTTTGGTAATAATCACAAGAAATATGTACATAGGTCTCCCAGACAAGTTTTTTGTGGTGACCAGTTACGATAAAGTAACGGTTTAAAAATTCTGCTTCTAGCAAAACAGTTACTGTTCATCAGCAGGACACCTAATTAAACTGTGTGCATTTCTACAGTTGGTACGTTATAGCTTTGAAAGAAACCTGACCATTTTCAGTCAAATAAAAAACACTGTTATATGTTACAGAGAGTCCGTTTGTAATTCTCCTGATATCAGAGAAACCGTCATCAAAGTCATCAAAAAATGTGCAAAGAGAGTCCATGACCTTCTTTAGTGTAGACAATTTTAAAAGATTTCGTGAAGAAACTCGACTAAGAACTGATCGCATTCTGACACAAAATAAGAGGGCAGAGTGAAATGTTCAAAAAAAAATTGTTATCTCTCGGTACCTTTCTGACGAGAGGACTTCCATCTTGAGTAAGTGATGTTAGTGTCATTGCAACACCAAAGTCAATGTTGTTGGCTTGGTCTGATCTGTCACCAGTGTTCGAAATGAATCTTCCCAAAGCAAACACAGTTGCTGCTCGCACCTAAAACAATAAATTAAATTGCTGTTAATCTTTTTTTCGGGCTTCGACAGAATTCTAACATACCGTTACAGAGCTCTAAACAACGAAGCTACAAAGTCACAACTCATGATAAAGAGCAGGTCATTTGGAAAGAAGGATGAGGCAGATGTTAAAACTCAGCCTAACAACGACCCAAATTAAGACAGACAGATATTATTTAATTTTTAGTATTGGATTCCAAGCAAAAAATAGAAAAACAAATTAGGAGGACTGTTTTGATATAAATAGATAAAGTGTCCTGATAAAAAGGAAAGAAGACCTACTAACTGCCAGTTTTGAAAAGAGAATTTTTCACTGACGTTTCGAACTGGAGTTCTTCGTCGGAGTGAACGGCACCGCCATTGCATATTAAAAGCTTTCTATAATCAATTCAAAAAGTAAAAAAAGCTTTTATGAAGTTAATCTACAGATATTATGTTTTAAACAGAAGTGCATGCCAATATTTTACCTCTGGTAATGGGTCAGTAATCAAACAGTAAAGCTTTTCATGTGCAGAATCTCTAACGCCACACCATCGAGCAGCATCGTATTTACTCCAAACTCTACCAAGACAAATGGCAAGCCACTGACGCAGCAAAGGATGAGGATCTTGTAACTGCTCCAAGCAGATGGCAATCAGATTTCCTTGAACACAAGCTTCCTATAAAATACATCACATTCCATTGCAACACGTTAATCACACTTAATAGTTCAGATTTCAAGTTAATAAAGTTTTTAATAAACAGATTTCAATAAACTACATTTAGAAAGATTTTTTTTAATAAACAATTTTTGAAACAATTCATTCTGTTTATTTTATCATATATAGATAGGACGCTATGTGCACTCTGATTGGTCAGAAACCAATGTTTTATTAGAGTTTATAAATAGATAGGGCCCCGCGCACGCTCTGATTGGTCAAAAATCCACGTTTTATCAAAGTATAAAACATAGAAAAAGCGTGTTTTATTGTTTTTTGCCACCGGCATTCCTCTTGCCAACACTTTTGTTAGAGATGGCGGAAAACAATTTATTTGAAGACACTTATGATGGAGTTCTCTGCAAATCTGCAAACAGTTTTGAAGACCAGAGTAATTTATTAAATAAACAAGAAATTAAATTGCGTCAGTTTGTCGATCTGTGTGCTTTGTTGTTTCTACTCACGGCATGTAAAATCTATATCATAAAGTAAATAAACAAGCCTAAACCGTGTATTACACTGTGAAAAAATTTCTCTAGTGTTCTTAAATGTCCGGAGTGTTTTACCACAGTGTAATGCACGGTTTAGGCTTCTTTATTTGTTAAATTAAACAGCAAAGTGTGTTTGACAGTTTTTCACTACTCGCAGCAAACGAAGAAGCCTATGTATTAGACCGTGATAAAACCCTCTGGGCAGTTAAGAACAACTCGCCTGGGGCTTGTGTTTTCTACATTTTCTTCACAAGTGTTTTGAATGACCGATCGTGTTTTATCAGAGCTTCTTTATTTGTTAAATAAATGACTTAACAAGAGCAATGCAAAAACTCGTGGCTTGAATAACCTACCAACCTAAATTTTCGAAACATGTCAATTTTTGGGAGATGATTAGTTAGCAAAACCAAATTTTCGCGACTTTGACTTTGTGGAAAGGTTTAATTTCACGTTCTTTTGCAATCATTATCAACAAAAACAACAAAGATTTTAATGCAAAAAAATATTTTAGGAAAGATTTTTCTATTTTCTTTCGATGCATCTTGGATTAAGTTGTTGTTCAGTAAAATCGAATAACTAAAATGAAAGGAAATTGAAAACAAACGCAATGTGGGGCAGATCATGACACTAATGATAAAAAAAATTTTTTTTTCATTGAGTATTGAGTTACATAATTTTCACAGCACTTGTTTTTAACGTCACTTAATTTTTAGCAACTTCAATGAAATAGTGGAAATTCTGAAATTTAAGTGTTGCGGAGCAAAATTTGTTACGGCACCTAAAAGAACTAATACAAAAATAATTACAATATTCAGTTTTTGCTGCAACATTCCAATAATAAACTAATATAGAAAAATGCTAATAAGTGCAAACTTATTTGTAATTTGTTTCATAATCTGTACATCTAACTGAAGCGATTATTTCAATCACTGCCAGAAAAAATAATTTAAAATAACTGATTTGTGCACTGACCTGACCAGCTGGGAAGTCATTTACAATTACAGACAACACAAAGGCGGCCATTGTTCTGTGTTCAGCCTGATGAAAAGACAAGAAAGTCTGTTTTGAGTGTACGTAATGTTTAGTAACCACGGCATTCAACTGCATCATCGACAAAGACAGCAACACTTCAATTTTATTTGTTGTTAGATTTTCAACCACACTCCACTGAAAGCTATTAGTCCACTTGATTACCTTATCTAAGAACTCAAGTTAATCTATATACTTAACAGATAAATAATAAATGAATTGAAATAAATAAATTATATAAGTTAATTGATACAAAAAAAGAGTTTTAGTAAAACCATGCTGACACTGCAAAAATGAAAGTTCAGAATGCTGAATTACTTTTTTTGCGACTATCTCAACTATTTAGCAAGACTTACTGGCATGTAAGGGTCTGCAAGCACTGATAGAAAGTACTTGTGTCCATTGTCCTTCACAAGATCTGCCTGGCATGACTGTTTCAAGATAGAATAAATAAAAAGACACATTTTGAAACTGAAACAAACGTTTTCTTATTATAAACACCGAAACACAGTTAAATTATCCGAATAAATAATTTCAATAACCACAATTTACTTGTCAAGAGCATTTAGAACTAAAAAAATACCTATAAAAAATCTCCACTTAACAGGTCCTTACATAGCAGGAAGGAGGATGTGGCGAAGGGAAGAGGGGATGAGATGGGGAGGAGGAGGATGGGACAGGGAAGGGGGTTGGGAAAGCAAGGAAATGCATTACTTAGCAGAGGAAAAAACTAAATTCTTTTCTTGTTCATAGAATAGTTTGAGTTACAGATGGTTATATTTATCATCACTGTGTAGCAGAGACCTAGGAGACCATTTCAAACTACACAAGGTGTTTATATCATGATAATAAATCATAACAGTTTAAAACAAAAGGCATTAAGTGTAGTTTGTTTCCTTTTCAACAGGTTTTAGAGGCAATCTTCTGTGTTGGGGTGAAAACAAAACTTCCAACTACAAAGCCTGTCTGTATATGGGAGATCCCTTAAGGATGTGCAGAGTTTGCTCCTGCACACAAAAAATTATTGGTACAGCCCTGCTTGATGTAGGCACATACCATGACTGATGAGTAAGAACACATACATTCAATCAATTTAGCTGAACCATAACAATTCGGAAGAACAAAAATAGGCCAAATTAATCCTTTCACACTTAAATACCAACTAAAATTTATAAATCTATACCTGTTATTAAAAGACTTAAAACTGACAAGGATGTGATTAAAATGTAAATATTAATTTTTTCAGCAAATCAGTTTGAATAATGAACACAAGTTCGTTTTCTATCATATATCGTTGATCCTTTTCTGAAAACTACTCAACGTGTCTGCTTCGTCTTTTTTCCTAGCCATCATGTTAACGGATGTTGTGAAGAGGAGACAGAGAAGTTTGCTAAGTTCTTAGCTAAATACAGTATGCTCTTAGCATTAAATTTTTTTCTTGTTTTCTTGTGATTTTCTTGTTTTCTTTATGTCTTTGTGGTTGAGCGGTTGTACTTACTTACTTACTTAGGCCTTGAGCCCCTAGAGGGGCATAGGCCATCCACAACAGCCTGTGGATGAGAATAATCAGTTATTTCAACAGCACACATCACTGTGTAAAAATTAAATGGATTGCCTAGGATGTTCAAGTAACGACTCTTTCAGATTCGGATCACATTTCTTGAAACTAACTACGCTGAGTTATTAATTCTTTGAATAATATCATTCCAAGAAAAATCACTAAAAGGTAAAATTAGACTTTGTAAAATTATAACACAGCTAGAATTGAGTTGACCCAACTTACAACATCAACAGCAAGAATCTTTGCCCAAATGAAAACTAGGAGAGGGCGCAATTCCCTGGCTGCACTCTGCAACAACTTGAGGACATATGGAAAGATGCCAACTGACAAAGCCTTCGAAGACACACAGGAATTTCATATTAATCTTTATTTCACACTACTGGATAACCATTAACCTACAGTTATTCTACTCTCTAAAGACATATTTACGTACTGTATATGATAATTCAAGCATTAGAGTTGCTAGGAAGAAAAGAAGTGTTAGTTTTGACTTAAATAATTCAACTGTGGGACAAGTACGCAGGTCAGCAAGAGTTTTTTTGGATTTAATGTGAGGATAAGCAAGTTTTATTTCATCGCTGGAACTGCACAGGTCGTAGCGGCCAGGCTTGGTGACAGTGATCAGGTTTGACAGGTAGGGAGGAGCCAGTTGATGAAGAGCTTTAAATGTTAGTAAGAGGATTTTGTAGTTAATTCTTTGACGGACAGGCAACCAGTGAAGTTCTTTGAGAAAAGGAGTTATATGACAGAATCTAGAGCAGTGGTAAATCAGACGAACACAAGCATAAAAACAGCTGTTTATGGCTGTTAGCAATCAGGCTCACTGCCGAAAAATTAAATGAAATTGGAAAAATGGAATGGCTTCTCGTTTTAACTATATAACTGAGTTTCATTTACCTTTCAGGCAAAACAGTTTCATCTTTTCAAATTATCGTAAAGCAAAGGCTATCTGTTGCGTTGTGTCGTAGAAGCTTATTTACCTCGTATGTGCTATAACTAAAGTAATACTAAAAGTGCAATGCGTTAATACAATGGGAAAAGCCCGCTATACCAACGTGACCATAGTGCCCAATATAGTGACTTCAAGTTAGCTACTAGTACGTTTGTGCTATGTATACTTGAGTTTGTCTTCATAGCCACATCCCACAAGCATTGCGCTTTTCCATTACTAATGTTCGTTTTGGGAACCGGAGCCTGTTTGCTAGCTATGCCATACCGACGAGGCCTAAAAAGGCCAAAACAGCTGTCCATGGCTGCTAGCAATCAGGGCACTATTTTTGTTGTAGTTTAAAACGGTAAGCCCGCTACCTACGTGTCCATAGTGCCCAATATAGTGGCTTCAAGATAGCTACTAGCACGTTTGTGCTATCTATCCTTGGTGGTATAAGGTGGTATAACTAAACCTTAACAGCCTTTAAATCTACCTTGAATAACTGTACGCCTGATAGTCAGCACACCTTTTGTAGTTCATTGCTTTGAAATCTTCACAAATTTTATCCGTGCGCGGTGAATAATTTAACTTTCGTATTTATTTTTGTATTGTCGTTTTACTTTAGGATGTCTGCGTGATTCGCTACGAAGCGTCATCCGAGGAGGAGAAGATGAGTTGCGTGTCCTTGTACTCGTACTTCCAAAGTCGCAGACGCTGTGGCGTGGTGGGAAACTGCTACGCGGGTGTGAAAGACATGTATCTGGTACCGCTGGCGTCACACGAACCTACTCCGCCTGAACTTTTACCATTTAATGGCCCAGGTTGGCTTATGTATTGTTTATAGTTGTATTACTAATTAAAAGGAAACTGAACTCCTAAGTTATTTTTTGATTTATAAAACTACAGTTGTTTGAAATTTCAGAATATAATGCAGAAACCGATTTCTCAGTACGTGACCTTAGAAATAAATAAAAGAATCTGCTTAGCTAATGACTAAGGAAAACGCCATACTTGCGCCTGCGATCTAACAAGATCTTTACGATATACGTCACGACGTTACGTTCCATTTTTCTTGACAATCTGTAAACATTTGGTGAAGGTTATTTTTAAGCAGATATAGCTTTAAACAAATAAAATGTCTCTACTTTATATCTTCACTAGCATTTCCAGTGATAAACACATTAGGATTTCACGATCTGACGTCAGGAGCAACTGTTCTGAGCCCGCGTTAAAAGTGCAATACGGCGCTTTACACAGGGTTTTACCGGCCCTTTTTGTAATAATTTTTTGAAAATACAGATCAGCGGATCACTCTAAATCTATATTTTTCGAATCTCAAATATATGCATTTCAACACGTCAAAAAATAGGCAGTCTAAGACTGCATGTGCCTAGTTGAATTATATCCGAGATATTGTCCCGCACGGCATGATGGTCTGTAGCATAAATACGGACTCTTGACTTTGCTTTTGATCATTGACAATATCAGTACTTACCGTATTTCCTCGAATAAACGTCACGGCGTTTTTAAAATTTTTCATGATTTGGGTACGGCGTTTAATCGAGGGCGGAGTTTATTCAAAATGCTGTTTATTTTTTAATTAACCAACCGTAATTTATTTTAAAAAGTAGAAAAATGATACAGTTCTTTGCAGTTCTGGCTGTACCGATCAAGCTTTACAGTTTAAAAATTACAGCTTGTTGCGCTTGTAAACGTGTAAGAAGTCAGATAAGTTCGATGTTGCGGATTTTTGTCTTTGTCTTTCAAACTTTAAACTTACAGTTTTAAACAACTGCGCTCTGCGCTTGTAAAAAGTGAACGTCATAAACTCAATGTTTCAGTTTGTTGTCTGTTCTTTCCTAATATTTTGGCTCTCAGGTACGGCGTTTATTCGAGGACAGCGTTTATTTAAGGAAATACGGTGTTTTGAAATGCGAAGATCGTAGTTGGCTTGTCCTTGGTAAATCGTTGGTGTGCCGATTAATGCCGAGTTGCTCTCAAATAACTTCTGAATCACCTCCCACACATACACCTAACCACCTGCGCGATAGCATAGTGCCTTGGGCTCTTCGAGCTACTAGGCACAAAAATAATTTTGGAGTTCAGATTCCCTTCAATATAAAAAATGTTTCATGTACAAGGTCGCAAAACTTTCCCGGATAGGAGGGAAAAGGGGAATAGTTAGCCATTTGCATTACGTCATTGGTTCCATTATTAACAATGCTGAACTATTCAGTGGTCAGAAGAATTCGAACCCGAATAACACTCGTTTAGATCCAGTGATTTTAAAAATATAACCACGCTGTTTCTAACAAGTCATTGTATTAGTTTCCTCTTTATTGATTTTATTTTATTTGATTATTAGTTTAATGACTAGTTCACA
>JAPEIX020043560.1:0-11719 GCA_026122405.2 Zoanthus sansibaricus
ACAGTCCTGTACTGAAAACATTTTTTCTTTTATTGAATCTAACAAAGACTCTATCATTTTCGTATCAAAGAGTTTGTGTTGCTGGTTTACTAAACATTTGCTGGTTTATCAAACATTTGCCGGTTTACTGCACAATAACTCGTGGTAAATTTCACTCGATTTCGAACCTCCTTTGGTTTCGTAACCTTAAAGTGTTTTTATAATCATGAAAAAAAAAGAATAAGAAAAGATATTAATGCCATTTTGAAAGGATTCATTTTTTTAAGTATAAACTTGAAAATAACATCAAATATTTTTCTTCATTGGCCATCGCAACTTGATTATTTTGAAATAAATTCTAACGGTCACTTCTGAAGATGTTTGTTGTAACAAACAAAACGTTAAGTTAAATATATTTGAAAATCTACAACATGCGTTGCTTTTCTCTTTTTACTGCAGTTTGTTTGATATATTTAATAAACTTAAAGCTTAAATTGTTTATATTGACGTAATAGGAGACTTTTTGTTTACATAATTCGTTATACTGGCTAACTTGCCGGATCTTTTAAATGGATTACAAAGACAGCGGAGACGTTTTGGTTATTAAGACAAATATTTTCCCGCTGAAAATTTTAGACCACCTGTAGTGTAATGGAAATTTGCAAAATGTTTGGATTATGGCACACAGCAGTTTTAAAAGTGTTCATGCTGGGACTACAATATCCTCTTGCATTTTTACGACAAAAAGTTCCGTCAGTTTGTTTGACTGAAAAATCTTTTAAGTTTTAAACTCGAGACTCACACGGGTTGTTAACTTGGATTAAGGATAAATTCCAGCAGTAATTTTTTTAAGGTGGTTCAAACCAGTTTCAACATTTTCAAAAAACTTTGTTATGAGAAGGATTGACACTACAACAATTTCAAAAGACCTTATTGTTATGAGAGGGATTGACACTACAACACTTATCACGTACCATGTAAAACATCAATTATTGCTGAACACGATGCACGCAGTTGTTTTCCTGATGTAACAAGTTATCATGGAAAAAAGGAAAGCCTTGCAAATACATACTATACACTCTTTTTTTATAAGAAAGTCGAATTTTTCGACTGAGGCTGAACGTTTCTAAATTTTTCGGGATATCAGCCTCAAATGTTCTTAAACATGTTCTTCAAATATCTTTACTGATTTTAGATATAAATAATACATGTACCGTATGTGGTACATTTGTGTTTACATTGATTTGTACATGTACTTTGTACTCTTTTGATAAAACTGTACTGACTCTCTTGCCAGTTTGTCTCAAGAGATATACCTGTAAGAACTGCGATTTGGTAAATGAAAAACATGCGATGGAAAATTGTTATTTGCGAATTTATACAAGAACAAACCGAGAAACAATTTTTCAATAACACTGTATGAATTATTTGCAATAAGCTATCGTCATAAATAAATGTTCATCACCTTTTCTCAGCCTCAGCACGTTCTTAACATGCATGTTCCGTTACATTTTTGACGATTTTCAGCCTCATGTTCTTATAAAAAAAAAGGTTTAATAAAAAAAAGAGTGTATGTTTAATTAGCTTGTTGCTCATATCTGAAAAACGATCCCACTGACAATGATAATTGGTTGATCATGAGTTTGCAATTGTTTGACGTTATGCCGGGATCTTCTTCGTTGGAAACAATTTTTATATTAGGAAGGGAGCGGAAGCACACAAAAAAATTGATGTCGACGAGTCTCAATGGGATTCGAACTCGGCGCCTTTTTTCTAGTCGAGGTCAAAGATACTTCGAATAAGAAAGCCGCCGTGATCAATTTCAGTAAACTGGTTTCATCAATGCGATTCAAACGTGTACAACTATAAGTATAATTTAAGTAAACTTGATTTAACGAGCCTTCATTTAACGAAGTCCTCCACTTAACGAAACGAATTTCTCATCCCCGCTATAAAAGTTATAATAAAGGAAAGAACCATCGCTCGATATATTATAAAAACGAACGCATTCAGTTATCAGTCCATTGGCGGTTCCTTAAATCGAGATTCCACTGTTTTGAAGTCAGTTGAATTTATCTCCAAGTTATTTATTAGCTTGACAATATAAAACGCTTTTGTAGCTGTTTATAATTGATGTAATTGCGAACAAGAAGGCTGAAAAAAAGTTAGATTTCAGCACGATTCCAATCCTTACTTTACAAACAAAATTTCCACAAAATACAGAGACTATATTAATTTATTTGAGCAGAATTAAACGGAAAATTTGGAAAAGATGTCACCAGATATTATATGTTGATGAGCCCTTTTGCATGTTTTAAGCTTTTAACCGTTTCAGTTGAAGGGAGAAAATGTTCTTTCAGTTTCACCCGTTTAATTCTATCTAACGAAGAAAAATAAAAGCGAAAAAGTGTCACGTCTAAGCATTTGCGAAAGCATTGCGTGTGACTGGTTGAATACTCTTGGCAAGTTGTGTCATGCTTTGAAAACAGCATAATGGTTCACTTTTACAAAGTTATGATTCCTATTGGTGCTGATGGAGTTTGTTTAAAAGACTAGCTTCTTTTTTCAGATAAAAAACCGGTTAATTCAGTCTGATCTCTATCAAATCAGAAAAATACAGGTGCAGTGCCAGCGAAATGTTTTGTCAACAGCGTTCACATTATTTTGTATTTCACATGTAAATCACATCAGATGCAAAGTGTTGAATTACATAGTATATATTTGCTGATGCTTTCTCGCCATGCAATATTTAATGAAAACAATGGAATTTAATTCTAATTATTCAGACAGGACTTTGTTTTCGTCAGAAACGACGACACATTGCCCTTAATTAAAAAAATTATCCGTAAGGTTCACAAAACACACGAATAGTTTAGAAACGGTAGAAAACCTTCAAGAGCAAAAGAGATTTGTTTCATTGTTTAAAAAAGCTATCTTAGGAGAAAAAAAAATGTTTTTAGCGGAACATATTTGATAATTGATTCAAATTAACCCCGTTTCTATTAACCATTTCGATTATTTAGCACACTTTAAAGTACAATATAATCTAGACTAAGAACAAATCAATCTCTGCCTTCAGTTTTTCCACGAATACTAATGTATATATGAAATATTCATAACAACAACCGATTTTTTTCCTCAGAAAAAATAAATATTTTTTCTTGTAATTGTCTGTTGACAGATTAAGACTCGCTAATTTGCAGCACAGCCCCCACTCAATTTCCTGCGATTTTTCTGCCTCACTTCAACCGGTTCGTGGTTTTAAAACTCTTTGTTTTCTGGAACATATATTCTAATATTTGCCATAAATGGATTCATACCGAAATTAATCTAAATCCAACCTTACATTTGTCAAAATACATGTGTTAATACACCTTAAAAATGGTAATTCGATTTATACTTAAATTTATGCGGAAAACTAAAATTTAAAGTTACTCCTCCTGACATATTTTTCTAAAAAGCAACTTGTATTTAGAAGATTGATAAAGACTTAGTTTTCTCGAAGAATTTAAGGTCAAATACATTTAAAATATTAGTTTTAGCATAGTATACTGTGCTTTAATATTGTGATGAATAAACACGAACTATACACACGTGCATGGCTTCAAAGTTCGGCCGGAATTGAGCACAAAGCACGTACGGTTAAAACTATGCTGTTTATAAAAAAGACTGTTACTTGAAGTTACTTGAATTACTATTACAGCCTAGCCGAGTTTTTCAGAATTACTGTCGAGTCTTTGTCTTTATATTATTTTTGTAGTTTTCAAATACGTTTCGCTTTAAGTAAAAACATTAATCGAGTCGCTTATATCGGCATAAATGTTTTTATTCTTTAGTAGACGTATTTGAAGTACCGTAGAAAATGTTAATTTTACTTTTAGAAAAGCACAACGCTCCTTGTAAAGACGAACAGGTAAACTTTCAAGGCTTTACATCCAATCGAAAGTGCAGAAAGATGTAACTAAAATTTCATTGTGTTTTTTTCTATTTGATTGGTTTATATATTATGAATTGTTTTCTCTCTGGCTTTGTAAAGGAGATATATTTTTTCTTTCGTCTTATTTCTATATTTGCAAAGTAAGCTAGCCCATTGCAATGTCTAGGTACTTGATTTTTCGGATACAACACTAATCATTGTTCAACCACCAACTGAAAAAAAAAACATCAAGATGTTGTTTATTAAGGTATGACTACACTCCGTGCCGTCTGTTATCAAAAATTCAGCACTTCCAAAGAAACCATTTATTTATTCCGCGAATGCTTTTTTATTTAAGCAACATCAGTACTGAAAATTTAATCAGACGTCAGGTTACTAATTTTTAGGCCTCAGCAAAAGCAACCACTAATAAAATTGTAAGATACATCAATCAAATGTTGGTTAGTTTTTGGCTTGAGGTGTTTTGTTGGGTATTTCATTTGATGTTTTGTACTTTTCTTGTCTCTTATAGGCCGGCGAAATCGTTAAGAGATCAAACAAAGCCATGGCTTACGAAGAGTAATCGCAACAGATTGAGGTGGCAACTGAATAATTGTATCTTCCGACTGCAAAATGTAACAGTGAGCACTACACTTCAACTGAAAATTACATGCAGCTCACACATTCGTCTTCTTTGCGATACCGCTTTCTCGAAACAAGTCTTTTAAAGCAAAATGGACTATCCGAGGATAGGTTCTGAGCCACTAACAGAAATTGATACGTCTGTGAAGAACCGCATAACTATAAATGTTGGCGGAGTGAGGCACGAAACATTTTTAAGTACACTGGCAAATATTCCTGATACAAGACTCTCATGGTTAACCGAAAGTTCGGCTGCTTTTTACGACCCAATAAAGAAAGAATATTTTTTCGATCGCCATCCCGGCGTTTTCGCTCAAGTTTTGAATTATTACCGAACAGGAAAACTTCACTGTCCAACTGATATCTGTGGTCCACTCTTTGAAGAAGAGCTTAATTTCTGGGGAATAGATGAAAAGCAGATGGAACCCTGTTGCTGGGCAAACTACACTCAACATCGAGAGGCGGAACTTAACCTCAAAGCTTTCGTCGGTCCTGGATTCGAGGATTCAATAGAAGATGAAAACAACGCTCCGGAAAGCTGCGGTTCAAAAGATAGATTCTTCAACTTTTGGCACAGAGTTCGACCTAAAATATGGCGGTTTTTGGATGAACCTTATTCATCAAAACGGGCACGGGTAGGTGAAATTTAATTTCATTTATGAAATTATAGGCTAAATTAAAACATGTAGTAGAAACCCCCTAGGTAAATTATCATTCGATATGAAAATGTAAGGGTTTTCTCCGTTTGTTAAAAGGTAAAATTGAAATTGAAATGAGTATTCTCAACTAAACAAATAGCAAAATTTACCGTTAGAAAAGGTTTTCTTCCTGAACTGTATTTGGAACGACGTGATTTCTGAAATTCATAATCTGTAAAAAAATTTTTTTTTTTCTAATCGACTGAATTTTACAATTAATTACTTGTAAAAGTCAGCTCTGCTTTAGATGCATGTACTTTTATCTTTCAAATCGCTCAGGGATTACATTTTGATATTTTGCTTTTAATAACTGTTCCGTGTAGCAAATGAAATTCTTCAGAACAGCTTGCCTGACTGGACTTTCTGAACCGTTCGCATCACACAGTAGAAAGACAGTAAGCATGACACTAGAATAAAGAAAGTACGCGATAACCCAGCGGGATTGTCGGCAAATCAAATCAAATGTGAAATATGAAGGAAATCCCCATCAAACAAAACTCAGACTGACACTCCATAAATCAAAATATTACAAAATACACAGAACATGTCTGCAGAAAGCCGAAATTGTCAAAATGTGGTCAGTAGATAGAACTGTTTTCTTCAGTTGTTATTGTACAAACTTAAATTTGCATCGTTTATTTTTTTATTATTTCAAGTCCAAAACTTCCAATGATATCTGCAACTTTAACTTGGCATGCTGCATTAACAACTTACAATCTACATGTAGCGGTTGTGCTACAGAATTTTAAAAATTGATAGCAAAAACGTTTGGTAGTTTGCTTTTTCACAAACAAGATGCTTCGAAATTAGAATTACGGACTTTATTAGCTTCATTTTCAAAGTAAACGAATCCATTTTTCATATCTAAACTGCCAAACCAAGAGTACATTTAAAGAAATGCGTCATCTAAAGAAATGCTTTTAGTTTTTCGAATTTGTTATATTGGGAAAAAAAAGGAAATCGTTATGACAGAAATTGCCGGCGAACATAATAGTTACAACTGAACTGAACGGATCTGGAATTAGAAAACTGAAGTTTTTGATAGACGCACATTTGAGCTTAACCAATCACAATTAGCTACTAGTGTTGGACCATCTGCTTTGCTACGTCATAACTACCATAATTGGATTTTTCAAAGTACAGTTGTAAAGGCGCCGATCTGCTTACTGTTCATTAATAGATTACCAATTGAAAAGATGAAATGCCACTAATTTAGCTAAATCTCAGATAAACTTGAAAACTTTAATTTTACGGGTTTTTTTTCCTCAATTTGCGACCTTTGTTAGCCTTCATTGAGTTGGTCCGTAAATTAAAATTAGAAAGAGGCCGCATATATTCAACTTAAAAAGTTCAACGAGTATTTCAAAGAGCTGTTACAAATGAGTATATTTTCATATATAGTCTTCTATCTCATCTATTAGCCATTCAGTGTTGATATATATAAAGACTTTTTAAGCTTAAGTGTTTACGACTAGTTTGCTTACGAATGTTGAGATAATGTTAGAGATTTTCTTGATACTTACTCATGTTTGAATAAGCTGCCAAAAATATCTTAGTATGAAAAAGGAATACGAGTGGACCGATGTAAGTAACACCAGTAAGTAATCGAGTCGGAGAACCAGTTGTTTGTTTATGAATTCGTTAAAGATAATATAGATAATTCTGTGTTTTATTAAAAATCAATAAATCGCTCCACAACCATTTGTGTGGCCGTTAGCAGCCAAACCACAGAGCTGCCATATATTTCATCTCGGCAATGATTTACGAGAAAATAAAAGCATTCAGTCTCATTAAATAAACACATGACTATATTAATTCTTTCTCGCACAATGTTGTCGCTTGGTATAAGAACCAGCTTTTTCAGAAGGTAAAAGTTTGTGATCTATATTTCTAGTTTCCATTTTGCTTTACTTTGTTGATCATAGCCGGGTCTTTTACTTTGCCCACAGTATGTTTAAGTTTCGTCTAAGGCTCCATTAGAACTTCAAACACAATGCTAATAAAAAGCCATGGATAACATATTCTTCTTTTTAATGATGGAGTGTTTCAGATCATTTGCAAATAAAACATGAATTTAAAGATTACTGCTAAATGTAGAAAAATATTACAAAAACAAATTATTTTGATGAAGTACTGTAGATGATGCTTAACAAACAAATGAAGGGCTTGAACAATAAGCGTCAGGCTTCCTCTTTATCGTTATCTGTCTCTCAGCCTGTCTTGATTTCTGTTTATCTAAAAATTGTTTTTTTCGAAATAACTTTTGTAAGCGAACACTACCTCGTTGATTTAGACTGAAAAGTTATCCTTTGCGGAGTTCCAACTAACCAACATTTTAATTTCTGGAATTTTTTTTTGTTGTTAAAAAATTATTTTAACCGTTAAACTCCAAAACGGTGTCAGGGATTTTTGATAGCATGCGACATTAAATTTTTAGAGCCAATTCAACAAATTTTCATATTTCGAAGACGTAAATGCTTAGAATTAACTTTATGAAAAGAAAACTAAATTGAATTTCAAAATTTCCTGACACTGTTTTGGAGCTCATGATATCAGCTATCATTGCGCTAAATTTTGTGGCGATAGGAAAAAAACTGATCGAGTTGTAACTTTTTTTATAGCCGCACGTAGAGTTAAATTTTGTTTCGAGAAAAACGCATTTGAAATAACACCGCCCAGTTGTTTGTTTACTTCCGGTAACAGTTTCACTTGTACTATCTCAAGAACCAAATCAACGTTTGGAAAATTGTTTTTTACTTTGAAAGCTGCTTTTAAGGACAAGCATTTTTAATTAAAAAGTAAAATTTGATGATGTTAAGCATTTCAGACTGTACCGTAACCTTAGATTTCAACTAGAATCATTTCATTTTTTTCAGTCTCAGTCTGAGCTTGTTATTAAATTGTTCTTAATTTTCGGCCACTCTGAGCCTCGTTTTTATAAAGTTATTCTTATAAAAGAGCGTGTAATAATGAACTTACCAAAACAAGATGGCGGATAACAAAATCAACACGCGATAGGAAGGCGGGAGAAATCAAGTCCTTTGACCATAATAATCTTATATAGCGGCCATGTTAATGTCCCATCAAAAGAAATAATCAAAATTCTTTTGTCAATACTGAGTATACTAACAAGACCGCCATGACCTCCGAGATAAAAATTAACCCGCAATCTCTTTAACTCGTCCGAAAAAAAACAACAACAATCAATACTAGAGTAAGGGAGCAGAGATCTAATTCCAAATGCGCATGCGCCATATCGGTATTGTTCATTTATAGTTAAGATGGTTATTTTTTATCATGAGAAACATACACTGACATTTGATCAATGACAATACTCGAACAGAACGGCGTGCAAGCTTCCCATGAAATTCAAAATTTGAACAAGCTTTGTGATTGGCTGAATTAAGGTTGGGGTGATGTTTACCTTTCGATTCCTTTCATTGGCTCAAATTTTTGGGAAGCTTACATGCCGTATTAACCCTATATTCTAAAATATCTTTTGTTTACTTTGGCGTTTTGTTCATATTAACTAAATATTTAGAGTTTAACCTTTTCTGTCGCGTACGTTTAGATGTGGCGAGCTCTCCGACTAATTGTTGATACGGGATTACATTACAAGAACATGAAGCGATCTACGGCACTGAAGTACTTTGAAAAGTATGCATTTACAGCTGGTGATAAAGCAGAAAAAGAAATAACGAGGTATCAGAGTGACCCGGGCCAGGCCACCTCCTACATGGTTGGTCAGCTCCGTCTATGGCAGATACGTAAGTATGTTAAAAAAGAACTGGGGCCAAAATTCAACATGAAAGATTTCCATTACTATCTTCTGGCTCAGGGCTCTTCGCCGCTTAGCTACCTGGAAGAAAGCATGAAGGAGTATGTAAGATGCGTGAAGAACAGTGACGAGAGCTGCTATTATGTTCTTAATCCGGTGGCAAAAAACACAAAGGAGAATTCCGAAAGGCAAACTAAGTTTGTTGATTTGAAAGAGTTTGGTTTTCTTTCACCAGACGCGTTTCTCGAAGAAAACTACTTTTGATACTATATGTAAATATCGCTGTTGTTAATGTTGTCCTATATATTACCGGGGAAAAACTCCCAATTTTTTGGGGAGGGGATACTCGTTGTACTCTTAATCCTATAACTCCCAAGATCTAATTGCCAATTCTCCTTTCTAGCTAAAATACATTCCCTTACTTATAAGTTAAGAGAATTTGGGTTTTATCAAAATAACTCTCTTCGACTGATAGGTTCATCTATTCTCATCACCTGTCTACTGAATAGTGCATTGATATAATAGGGAGAAGTTACACCCTAATCTCTTTGGGAGTTAAAGGGTTTTAAAGGTAAAAATTTAAGGATTCGGTACCATTTAGGGTGCCGAAGACAGAATTTTGAAAATTTCCATTCAAGTGATAGCTTTTAGCGCTCCCTCAGTATCATAAAAGATAGTAATAAATGAATGCTGCGTCGGTGTTTCTACAGAAACAGTTTTACGAATTGATAAATTTTACATCGCAGTGAGAAGAATTTTCGAATTGACGTCTGGAATCGTAAGCCTTCCTCGTACGAAAGGCTACAGTCCAAAACAGTTGGAAATTTCTTTTCGATTCACTACCGTGTAAAATTAAACTATTGAACTTTTTAGTAAAGCTGTTTTAGAAAAGTGTTTGATTTTGTTATGGTTATACAATTTTTAATTTTTGGTGACGTTTGCGATTATGATCGGTAACCAATCTGTGTCTAGTCCCTTACATATGGAAACACTAAAAAACGTTGTGTGGGACGGTTTGCGACACACGATCTGAATGATCGAAAGAGTTGAATTTGATTCTACTTTCCAACCGTTACGACCTCGCCGACAAAGAAAGACAATAGGCGTCATACCATTGTTCCCCTTAAATCACGTGTCATTAACTGCCCAATGAGACTTGAGACTTTTGTCGCTAATTTCTAATCAAACATACTAGGACTTACTTGATCTGCAATCGCCAATAAAATATGGAAACACTTGTGTAGTGTATACAACTCATCGATTGCAGACGGTCGTCAACCTTACAGATCATGAAAATGATTATGAAAATCAAACTTAAGGTGGCTCCCATGGTATCTACAAACATTACCAAATATTTGACAAGTAACATTCTTATGCCACTAAATATTTTCTTTAAGCCCATTATTACAAGATACTCACCAAGACGTGAACACAAACAAGACACCTATTTGATGCGACCCATTGCTATAGCAACAGGGCTTTTCAAAGTGCCAATAAAACACAAAACTGAGCCGCCTTTCTCAAGATTCCTTCGGCGAAATTTTTATTGGTTTTTGAACTTTAAAAATTAATGGCCTCTTTTAGTAATAAATTTAAACACAATGAAAAAGGAACTTTACCCTTATAAACTTGAATAATTAGGATCCATGGACATGAGAAGTCATAATTGTTTATCTTTTTTGCAGGGTCGCGCGTGTACACGAAGGGATTTTAAAGAAAGCTCGCACTAATTTCGTACTTAGGCCTCGCGCGGTTTAAAACTGTAGGGAGCTACCTTAAGCTGATTGAAATGTTGCACAGATCTGCATGTAAGCCGTTGGATGGTATGCAGCTTGAGCCACGCTAAGATTGGTTCGATTCCTTATAAAGGTTCCATTAAAATTTTCCGACGAGTATCTCAGCTTACAAAAATTGGGAATCCCTCCCCCAGAGATATCAATTTTGTTCAGATGCAGCTTTGATATAATAAAGCAAGAATTTATACTTCGGAAACAAAAGCAAATTGCTATGCGATGTGCATGTTACTCTGTGAAATAACATAATTATACCAAAACGCCTTTGACCCTATTCATATTAACCAATAAAAATGGATTGTTTTGTTTACATTATTGCTTTATAATAGATTTGTTATGTTTTCAGTTTCTTATAAAGATACAAGAAATTGGAATTTTGTAAACAATGTCTTATTCAATAAAGGTTTTCTAAGCATTGTTAGCATTTTATTGAATATGTGAAAACACCGGGTTGTTACAAACGCTATGTATAAACCCAAACTTCTCATAGATAGGGCTGGCCTGGTTAGCGCAGTTGAGTTTCTAGTTCAACCCCCAAATCTGCCGAGATTCGAATATTTGTGTGACCTTTTTTTCCCCTTAAGCCAACTCAGCTTCCCATCCTTCCGGGTAGGTAAATGAGTACCAGCGTCTGCTGGAAGCTAACCTGCGATAAATTAATGTCCCGTCCAGGGGAAGTCAAAGACTCTCATCCACTGAACACTACAGAAACGACGTAGCAAGCATTTTTTTTTTTTTTTTTTTTTTTACATCACTGTGTTGTTTGACAGGCTTTCTCTAGTTTAAGGTCAAATGCAATTTATGTTTTTGTTCATCTACTTCCAAATAACGTTTGATAAAGAGCAGGTTTAAACTCCAAAAACATTAGTAGAAATTCCCCTATATTCTCACGGAGCCTGAGAATAAAAAATAT
>JAPEIX020043646.1:0-18737 GCA_026122405.2 Zoanthus sansibaricus
TAATTATTTCAAGTAATGTAAGTAAGTAATGTACGTAAGCAAGTATGTATTATTTACGTAGCTAAAATAAAAAAATTATACCTCACTTCCATAATTTATAAGAAAAGAGAAAAGACCCATAAAAACAGAGCCATTTTCTCACTACTAAATTCTGCTTTTGACATCACGCTCCCGAAAACAATATAAAAAATAATGGTAGTTACCAGCCTCCCATCGCTCGGTCAAGGTGAATCCAGAAAAGACTTTTCCAAACTTTAAACACAAATTACACCATGAAAAAAAATTGCAATAGAATTTTTCTTTTGCCATCATCATTTCGAAGATAAAGACATTTTAAATGTGTAAAAAATCCACAACTGATATATACACTTTAAACTGGTTTTAAGAGATTATATAAGAAAGCTGCTAATAGTTACACAGTTTTCAAATAAAATAAAATAAAGTGTTATTTAATTTCCATACAAGTGATTTTTTCATGATTTTCACGAAATTATGCAAAAAAAATGTAAATTTCACAAAGTTGTGATTTTGAGTCAATAATTTCGTGAAATTCCATAATCATGAAATTCTAGAATCCCTGCTAAATTGATATTTGCTTACCATCCTATCACGTTCCTCTTCAACCTGATTGATGACCTTGCTAAATTCTTTCAGAGCATCAGCTGCAATAAACAAATACATCAAGTAAATGAGACAAAGATCCAACAGGCTTCACTTCACAATTTAACTGACCTATTATAATCATTTAATTCATCATTTTGAAAATAAAATAACATTTTCAGGCTTCCTTCTTCTTTTATCAATTTATTTTTTCAGGTACGTTATCTCTCATTTTATCATCATCATCATTCTCATTTTCCTATCTACAATGTGGTTGGACGGGCAATGACTGCCCTCAACATCCCTCGATTCTGCACTATATACTTCTCCACTTCCAACAAGTTCACATGTTGTATCACTCTCAAAAAAGTGTAAAACTATTCAATTACAAGCTATTACATGCTTAGAAATAAAAAAAAGAAAGAAAGAAAGAAAGAAAGAAAGAAAGAAAAGAAAAGAAAGAAAGAAAGAAAGAAAGAAAGAAAGAAAGAAAAGAAAAGAAAAGAAAGGAAGGAAGGAAGGAAGGAAAGAAGGAAAGAGAGAGAGGGAGGAAAGGAGGGAAGAAAGAAGGAAGGGTGGAAGGAAGAATGGATGGATGGAAGGAAGGAAGGGAGGAAGGAAAGAGACGTATCAGTGTCGGAAATTCTACAAGGTACTCTCCAAATATGGTTTGGAAAGTGAATGACGTATTGATCAGTGTCTCAGAAATTCTGCAAGGTAACCTCCAAATATGGTTTGAAAGTGAATGACATATCAGTGTCTCAGAAATTCTGCAAGGTAATCTCCAAATATGGTTTGAAAGTGAATGACGTATTGATCAGTGTCTCAGAAATTCTGTGAGGTAATCTCAAGATATGGTTTGCAAAGTGAAAAACGTATTAGTGTCTCAGGAATCTTTCTTGATTTTTTGATAAGCAAAGCAAAAACATTCCAAAAACATAGAAATAACTACACCACATAAAGCCTAAATACTGCTGTTCGCATTTTTCTTCAAAATATCTAAATGATAAAACATTTTACCTGTCCAGTGGCTGTTCTGCGACTCTTCCTCAATCTCTTCGAGCCTTTCCTCCCGAGCCCTGCATATAATCCAACCATCTCAGCATCTGGTGCTGTTTTTTGTCTCAGAAACATTCCAGCTGTTTCATCGTTCTTTACCAATACTGTTGGATTGATTTTTATCAAAGAATAGAATTAGTTTAATAAAATTAAAAATAATATCCATAGCGGGAATCAATATAGTCAATTAAATATATTTCACCGATCTTTTCACGATGCTTGTTGCCGAAAAGTTAGAGGCTATCCAAATCAGGCTACACCAGAACAACATCAACAGGAATAGCAGGATCGAAATACCTTACACTTGGATGAACACTACGTGGAAACAGAGAACGAGCCAATCACAAAGCAGAAAGGTCAGCAAATCAGGGAACCGTTAGATCAACCAATCACAATACTGACCACTGAACGAGAAAATGCACGTGTATATCACATGAATATAACAAGCACTTCTTACAGTCTACCCCATGGTTTGCAGGTTGCAGTCTTTTTGGTTGCACCAAGAATCATGAGAATTCAGAGAAATATATTTGATTGTTTATACGTCAATCAGTTTAATGTTCCTGGCTAACCTAGCGAAAAAATGTTGAAATAAATTTTTAAAAATCATCTTATTTACGGTAAACACTCTAAGAAGCCACCGGAGGCTATCTACTTTAGACTTTCCAGACGGGGGGTTTATTAGAGAGTAGGACTTACTAGAGCGGCAGGGCTTATTAGAGAGGGGGGCTTATTAGAAAGGGAGGGCTTATTAGAGAGGGGGGATTATTAGAAAGGGAGGAGGATTATTAGAGATTATTAGAGAGGGAGGCCTTATTAGAGAGGGGGCTCATTAGAGAGGGGGCCTTATTAGAAAGGCGGACTTATTAGAGGGAGGGATTATTAGAAAGGGGGCTCATTAGAGAGGGGGCTTATTAGAGATGAGGATTTATTAGAGAGGAGGGCTTATTAGTATTACTCCATATTACTATACCATAGATGATACTATGCTGATGAGGACTTGAAAGGTTGAGACAGGCGTCCATGGCTGCTAGCAATCAGGCTCACTATTTTGGTAGTAGATTTAAGGGGTAAATCCCACTACCAACATGACTACAGTGCCCATTATCGTGTCATGAAGTTGTTTCATGCTATATAATATTTACTTTTGTAGACTGAAAGTGGGAGCATGCCTACAAACCCTTTTGTGATTTTCAAGAATAAATCCAAAATGGTCCTAAAACACGACGCACTTACCTTGCGTGGAATTTTCTTCCAACGCTGAGTTAGGAGTATGTGGCACACCTGACGTGCTGTTCTGTAGTTTTTCAAGATGTGCACTCAGATTTCGGCAGATTGTTAATTGATCCTCGACATCAGAATGAAAAGATCTCTGTTTTTGTCTTCTGAGTAAAAAGAAATAGAATACATGTTTTCAAATGACTGTCTGCACTACATCTAAAGATTGTCTTCTTCGTTTTAATGTTTTAAGAATGTCTTCTTCGTTTTAACGTTTAAATCTTAAAAGATTGAAAAGGGATTAGCTTTAGCACCTTTGCATATGGTTGAATGAGCACCTAGCTAAATCCTTTACGAGCCTAGTGGCCCATGGAGCCAGTGCTTATCTCCGGTTTCTGTAGTGTTAATCGGATGAGAGTCTTTGACTCCCCCTGGACGGGACACTAATCCATCGCAGGTTAGCTCCCAGCAGATGCTGGTACTGATTTACCTACCCCGGAAGGATGGAAAGCTGAGTTGGCTCAGGCGGAATAGAAGGTCACACAAATATTCGAATCTCGGCAAACTGCCGGAATCGAACCTGGGACCTTTGTGGTTGGAAAGCAGAGATCTTCCCAACTGCGCCAAACACGTCCGCCCGTTGTCGTGGATTCCGAACTAGAAAATACAATTGTAAAGATTGTAGAAATATAATTCCTTCATGTACAGTCCGACTATAATAACAAAAAAGCGATTCTAGATGGCAGACAAAATACACACGCCCGTAAACCGTTCCTGGTTAAGAATTTAAGCGCTTATCGTTTACGGCAAGCGATCGGGTATAACTTCGGGTAGAGGACACAGAATTAAACAAGGTTTGTGATTGGCTGAAATAAGGTTGGGGTGAGCTTTATCTTTCTTTTGATTGGTTCAAAGATCTGTGTCCTCTACACAAAGTAGAAGCCAAGCGATCGCTCTCGCTCACTATTGCTCACGCAAAATCAACCTGAGACAAACGATAAAGCAAAAAACAAAAAGCACATGTTTTGTTTGCGATTTATATTTTCAGAATTGAAAAATTTCTCATTTAAAGCAGCTTCAAGAACGTCAAACGGCATGCATGATCGTGTTTGCTGTAACTGTTGGAGATATCGTACGGCATTTGTTATTGGCAGCTCGCATTATTGTTTACCTCCAATTAAAATTTAAAGAAAGCTTTTATTTTTGTCGGGTTTAAAGAGAAAATTGTTCAGTTTAGATGGTGTGAGAACAACATTGTTTATCGACAATAATACTTAGAGAAAAATCGGCCACCTCAAATATCTAAGGTGTTTTTTTTTTCTCTCACCAAGGGTTTTCAATCGGTAAGCACTGAATAATTTGTATATTTCCATATTTAGTTCATATTTTTCAGCAACTTTGTTCGCTAATGTTTCGAATCTGCAAACATAACTTTGTACCGTTGAGGACACGTGATTTGTCTTAATACAAACTCTGTTTAACGTTTGTGCAAGAAACGTTTTCTTCTTTGGTGATATTGAATCAATCTCGTGTCTTGGCTGCAATCTATGTATCCACTTGCGAATTATTATCAGACTGAGATTCTGTGGTTTGTTTACGGACTCACATCGCTTAGATTGCTCAAATACATTCCCGGCGTCAGAGTGGCTCGGTCTATCGACACAGTAGCCACACAAATGGCTATTTAACAACGGGAAGTAAAACGCGTTTTTTAGTAGAACGCAGTCGTTGGACAACAAAAAAATTGACCTCTGCTGCGCAGCCTGTGGGCGAGGACTTCGAGAGAAGACAAAATGCAGTGGTCAGAAATTTTGGATAAATGTACATGGCTCTCCTTAAGACTTTCAGTCCCAGTAAGTTTTAACATCCAATTTCTCCTAACATAACACATACAAAACAAGACATTTAGTAGTGAGAAAATGAGAATTGATCTAAAAAGCAAAGCAAACCATTGAGCATTAAAAGTAAAATTCTCTTTAATCTGTTTAATGAAAAGTATAGATTCAAGTTGGGAGAATTCAACAATCAAATGGGACTGAACGGGTTAAAATACAGACGAACAGTACTGTTTTTCAGTACCTTGTCTTTTTGTTGTGATTTTTCACCATTGTTTCAAACCGCTCACAGAAAAAAGAATAAATTAAGAACAATTAAGGCTGAAGCAGCCAAAAATTTAAAAACAATGGTCCTCGGCAATATTTACTACTTCTTATAAAAAAGATGCGTGTTATCTGTTTACGTGCAATTGTATAATTAATCATAAAAATGAGTGTTCTGCCGGTAGTACAGCGGTTCCTTTATCATGAATATTTAATTTATTGTTCCATGTAACTTATCATCTTAAACCTCCATTAAAACACCATTTTCCCTAAAAAGAAAACAATTTAATACATCTGCAAGAAAACTTCGAATTTGAAACTGAAAAGATCTTTAAGTAAAAATGAAGCTTAACTTACAACAAAAACATTACTGACGGACCGCGTTTGTTGGGAAAATACAAGTTTTTATTTAATTAAACAATATAGTATAGTTGGATATACTACTTCTGAATAAGCTGATGAGACCCTCATTTTCAATCTGGTTTTTGAGCTTATAAATTAAAAGTGGGCATGTTTGATTTGCTTGTTTTTAACTGTAGTTGCTACAAATTTCATCATATTTAGAAGCTACCACTTTTTTTGAATGGTTTTGTAAAGTGCTTCGGACCAGTGACAACAAGATTATACAAGAAATTATAAAACTGAGTGACCCCGATACAAACTTTTGCGCTAAAGAATGGGAAAGTGCGTTTATTTTTGTTTAAAATACAAAAGGCATTCAAGAAAAACTAAAACGTTTAGTTTACATCCCCAGTTACCCCTAAGCACCATCTGCTAAGTATACTTAGCTTGTTTAGGTTTTAATTGCTTGTTTTGTAGTACAAGTAACGACAAAAACTCAAATTTACTCAGCAGGCAAAATGTAAAAACAAAATCGTTAAGGGACAATTCAAAGCCTCCAAAACGCAGTTTGTATTAAATGACACGCAAGGCACAATATCTAAAACTAAAACATTGTATACACAGAATTATACTATCCCCCCCCGACCCTAATGATTCTTAAAATTTTGACATTTTGAGCATCATATCATTCTTAAATAACAGTTTAAAAATAGGTTCTCATTTTCTCGAAGCAATGAAAGGTTCCAGAATGGTCGAGTGATGGAGCCAAAGTATGATTTTTAAATATTTAAGTCCTAAAATTTTCGAAATCTGAGTCTGATAATTCTAATAAATTGGTTTCTTATAAAAAGAAGTGTGTAATGTAAATCTTTGCAACAGATCCGCAAACATCTTCTCGTAAGTTTTAACATTTTCTATACAAAAAGAAAACAACTAATTTCTATACACAAAGAATATCTTTGTTCTAATTACATTTCAAACTTGATATCCAAATTTAAAATAAGTAAGAAAAGTCACAGTTAAGCTTTAGAACAATCCAATGAGAAGATATTGCCTGTAATGCATTGAAAAACATTCTATGCCCTGCCTGCACAAGCTGCAGGACTTCCCAATCGAGGCACCGACTGAGCGAGCTCAATTGCTTGCAGCTTTGGAATTGCTGCAGACTTGGGCTCCTTGGCATGATCATTTCACTGAAACTGAGAGACTCCCAGCTACTGCTTTCGCAGCTACTGCTTTCGCAGCTACTGCTTTCGCAGCTACTGCTTTCGCAGCTACTGCTGTTGCAGTCAGGTGAACCAGAACGGCAACAATGATCAAGGCACTTCTGAGAACATGCCTATGCGCCGTCTGAGCGATGGCCCTTCCCGTACGAAATTTTGTTCGGTCTGGTTTTAAACTTCTTGGCCAAACAGGGCAATTTGGATGAGAAGGTTAGCCAATAGGAGACAGAATGGCGGTGATTTTCTCCATTTTTTCCAAAGCTGGTGCACGGTGTAATATGGCGAGTCACCTCCTCTTGGAGGTAATTTATGTACCTAGTGTTTTTGCTTCAAATGTTGTCTCCTGGGCACCAGACAGCCGAGAGGGTTCAGAGGTCCGATTGCTTGTCCAGCATTCTCTCTCAGGGAAATGACTCCCACCTTTTAGGGGTAAAAATTCAAAAATTTGGTACGCCTTAGGGTACCACAGACAAAATTTTGCATTTGCATTATTTACTGTGCAATGCCTTTTAAGGTGTCCTCGGTATCATACACAAATGTTTGATGCTGTTATTGTTACATTAGCCTCATTAAACTGATTAAAATGTTGTATACATATATATATACGCCTTTGGATAATACCTCTTGGAAATGTGGCTTTGCTCAGGTTCATTTTCATCTGTTCAGATTCTTAGACTTGCTTCAAACACCGTATTTCTACCATATCGAATTGAATTCAGCAATTAAAATCGGTGAAAATACGGTGTTTGAAGCAGGCCTTAAACGAGTAAAAAGTCACTGGAATAGAAAGTGTACAAAAGTATTGGTCACTTTCAAATGAAATCTTTATGTTTTTTTATCACAGGTGAAAGAAATTTCCATATCTTCTACCAGCTGTTATCCGGTGGGGATGATGAATTGCTGGATAAACTTCATCTACAGCGCGATCCTAACGCATATTTCTACACCAAACAGGTGACATTATATCATATATGTAAACTTGATGTGTTTGTCAAAATTTTCCATCAGAGTTCTGATTTGAATGGTTATTCAAAACTGCTGAAAGTTCAAATATGATTTACATTAACAGGATTAAAAATACAAATGTTTTACCCGTTATGCTTAACTGTTGTCGTTCCAGAGTCATTTTGTGACCATTCTTTCATTTAATTTGTTAAGTCTAATCTGTTTGTTTTTAAATAGTATTAATTCAAGAAGATGCCAGTAGATACAAAGCTTAGTTTATCCAGTTTAAGTCTATATCATGTTACACGCGGCGATTTTTTTAGAATTTTTGCAGTAGGGCAATGCTGACTACAAGGAAAAAAAGTTGCTCCTGAGATGTCAGAGAAAGCAATTATTTTCGTTAATTGAAACGTTACTCCTTTTTTCCAGCAATAAAAATTTAAATTTTTATATGACATAGCAGTTGTACGGTAAATATAAAGGAACTTGTGCTTTAGAAGGATGAGAAAAGTCAGAAGATTGCTCAACAAATTTGTTTCAAAATTATTTCTTGTGTTGACAGTAGCACAGGAGAATGTTATGTGTGCACAACTTCATTATCCAATTGCTATGCAACGACATAGAAAAATTGTCACTTGTAACAAAACTAACTACCATACAGTGAGTGCCTTGTTATATATGTAGACATTCCCTTAAACAATCATATAGCAAAAATAAACAAAGACGGAACAACTTCAACCAACGCCGGTTAATACTGAAAACTGGCAGTGTTCTCAGATTCGCCCTCGTCAATCAAGCTGACGTAAGCACGTGCTGAAGATCCCACGCCATTTTTAATTTATTCACGCACTGATCACGTTTTGTTGTATTTGGTGCGCGGATTTTCATCAGCCGGGACACATGACCAAGAATCAGCCAATTATAATGCTTATTGAGTGAAAATCTAAATATAATAATTGTAACAAGAGCTATTGTTTTAATTCTTTGCCTTTCGCCAGAGCTGTTGAAATAACCTTCTAATACCATTGACCAAATTTTTTCAGCCCACACTGTAAATGCTAAATTTGTACGACCATACAAAATATTATTAATGACATTTGTTTATTGACGTACGAAAATTATTGGTTTGTAATTTAAATCATGTATAAACTTGAACATCATTATCATATTTACAAGTTACAAAGTAGTTGACAATATGCGCTGCACAGGTATTGTTGCTGTCATGGGTTCGAATCGTGTTGAAGCCTATTCTTTTTCAGGTTCTCCTTTGCAATTATTGCTTATATAAAAACGTATTTAACCGTAGAAATCGTTTATAAAAAATGTACCTGAGACTTCGGTAAAAAAAGTTTTTTAACTCATTCTTCAATTAAAGTAATGGGTATTGACAAATTATATAGTTGTAAACAAGATAGTGGGAGCATATGGATCGAGCTCCTCTCAAACAACTAAAAACTTAGTGCTTCAACAGTAACTTAATTAAAGAGAACAAAGAAATGTAGGCCTACTTGAGTGGCGCTTTTGTGTGACATTTTAGAGCAACTTTTTTAACCAATCAGTTATTCTTCAGAATTCATATTAACAATCTAACATCGTAGATGAAACTGTATTCCATTTTTAGAATTGGCTTCCTGTAAATTATGTTTTTACATTTATGTAAAATGTAGATCCAACCTTTTAGAGCTCAAAATTTCAAAGCCAACTACTAAAAATTTGCAAATTCAGAAAGGGTTTGTTGAATCCATATATGTAACTAGCACATCTTCTGAAGGAGTTAACTGGAGAGAAAATTACATTATTAATTATGTTATAAATTGTAGTTGCATTCTTCCTGCAGTGCTGCACGGAAAGATGCGTTGCAATTGGTCAGCCAAAGTCAAGACTCGATTAATGAAGTATCTCATTTTGATTTTTTTTTTAAAATAAGCTCCAAGAAACGGGATACTTTATAGAAAAGGTCGGGAATTTCAAGACTCTGTCGGAAGTCAAGGAGAACGCCGGCAAGCCCTGGAGAGTTGCAAAGCCCTGAAAGTATTTTTCTGTAATCGTATTCATGAACACTTTTTGAATTTGCAGTTGACGATGCTTCAATCATGCAAGATAAAAAAGTAGGAATTTTTCCCGCCAGTACTTCAATAGTAGCATAAGATTTGATTTTCTTTTCACTTTTTCCAATGACTCTCAAATCGATCTACTTTATTTCTTTTTAAGTTAACCAAGATTCGACTTCTTGTGTTTAGGGAGGGTGCAACCGTGTTACAACGCTAAATGACTCAACGGATTACAAAGCTGTCAGAAAAGCTCTGAACATCATCGAGTTTTCTTCTGAGGAGCAGGAAGCGCTCTTTGCTATTGTCGGATCTGTTTTACAACTTGGCAATGTTGGCTTTAAGCGTGAACGTGAAGATATTTGTTTGGAGAATGCGAGACCAGTTAATTTTGTATCTAAGGTAAATACAACTTTTTGATATCGGTTCAAATGCAATGTAGATTGATAGGACCCTATGCGTCCTCTGATTGGTTAAATACCCATATTTTATATGACATTATAAAATAATTTGGACACTACGTGCGTTTTGATTGATCTACAATTGTGTTTTCATAGCGCTTTATAAAATAATTTGGATAGTATCTGCGTTTTGATTGGCCTACAAGTGTGTTTTCATAGTGCTTTATAAAATAATTTGGATAGTATGTGCGTTTTGATTGGCCTACAAGTGTGTTTTCATAGTGCTTTATAAAATAATTTGGATAACTACGTGCATTCTGATTTGTCTGCAAGTGTGTTTTCATAGAGCTTTATAAAATAATTTATATAGTATGTTCGTTTTGATTGGTCTACAAGTGTGTTTTCATAGTGCTATAAAGCACGCAAATGACATGAGCAATATGGTTGACTGTCTTCAAGTTGTGAAAAGCTAGAGTTTCATGAAGGATATAGTCTTTCTCTTTGTTAAGACGGAAAATAATAATTTTATAAAACAAGTATAACATGTTCTCCGTGCCTTCATAGCCTGGTAAAAAAACTCCCGCATTCAAATCCTCAGCTCCGACCACTAAGCTAAGCCGCCTTCAAGTTCTTGTAGGTAGCTAGATTTACCCCTCAAATCTATTAATATTAGTGTGTCTGAAATGTTAGCAGCCATGGATAGCAGTTTCGGAATTTATGTGCTTCATCACTGCATAGCTAGCAAACAGGCTCAGGTTCCCACTCGAGGTAATAAAAGAGTAATAGCTTATTCCTTGTGCCGGAGTGTTGCAGGAAAGACAAATTCACAACTATAAAAAAGAACTGCAAGTAAGAACTTGAAGCCACTACAGGGGGGACTATGGTCTTATAGATAGCGGACATTATCCCTTAAATCTATCATATATAAGTAATAGTGAATCTGAATGTTAGTAGCCGTGGTCTAGAAGGCTAACTAGTATAAACCTACTAACGAGTAACGGTCTAACATGCATCCTGCAATCTGATTGGCTGCTCTACTAGAGGTCTATTTGTGATAGCCTACTCAGGGCTCGACACTAACGGTAGCCAACTAGCCACAGACTAGTAGAAATTCATTTCTGGCTAGTTGATTTTCTATTTTCACTAGCCAATTCGGCCAGTACACAAAATACAAGTTCCTGTGTTTATCAAGGAAGGCATCTCAGAATTTCAACAAATGGCTAGTAAAAGAAAATGTTTGGCTTGTAGTAGCATCAAAGTTGACACTAGCCATTAGACTAGCAAGTTAAAAAGTTAGTGTCGAGCCCTGATTGAAGTCTCAGATATATACTGTATTATTAAAGTTTCAACCACGAATATTGCGTTTCTAGCGTTCTGATTGGTTCACTCAATCGCGGTTATCAGCTCATATATCAAGACCATATATGGAAACTAACTGTGTAAAGTGTTGCCAAGCTGAAAAATGTCACAATAAAATTTTGTTGTCATTTTCATGTATCGAAGGGTTCGGAAAGCTCTTGAAATTTGATAAAACAATTATTCCATTCGCGCTTGTTGGATATGAAATGGCTATACCATCTCATATATCGACCGCATGCTCTTGGAATAATTGTTAATTATTGCTGCTACGTTGGAGCAGTGAAAGTAAACTTTTTGTTCTTGTGTTCCTGAGAATGGTGGTACAATTGTACAAAGTGCGCTTTTTTTGCATACAAATGAGCTCAAATCAAAAAATTTTGAAAACAAGGCAGTGAAAGACTGGAATTCAGTTGACCTCACCTCACGGTCAGCTAGCACCAGGATCAAGAATTGAATAGGAGTTGAGGATTTTTTTAAGATTTGGTAATTTTCGCTTAATCTTTATTCATCAGAGGATTAAAAGAGGGTTTCAGACTGATTTGGCCGAGTTTTGAGCTCCAAGACAGAGGAGAAGGTTCAAACAAAGAGAGTTTCAGACCGATTTTGCCAACATGTACTTGTTACTTATTAACTCATTTCCACATGTCACAGTACAACCTTTCTATCAGAAACTTCTAGTTAAATAAGTAAAGATCTATGTGACATGTGGATCAAAAATACAACTTTGATGTTTGTGGTTATACCCAGGTTTAGTCACTGCCCTTAGTCAGATTAGTGTAATACACTTCAATATTAATAATAATTGTCAAAAAATAAGTTTGTACTATTCATTTTCCCTTTAATTAAATATTATGTGTGATGTTATAATTTAGAGAGGTCAGTTAAAATACACTACTTGGTAACTGTACGTACTGTAGTCCACAAACTAAATGTGATATTATTACCTTTTAGTTTTAAAAATATCCGTAAGAAATCATCTATCTTTTCATACTCTTGGAACCCCTGCACATCCTTCAGTAAAGGTTGCAGTGATGTGAAGGTATTGTAAAATTTGTTAATATTTTGTGTTAATTTTTATTACATTACCTAACCACTACCTGGCTAGTCTAGTTGGTAAGGTGCCAGTCTACTTTGTGGGACTAATTCCTAGCTGGACCAGCACTCAAAGTCTAAAAATAATTGAAAAGAAAGTGCTGCCTTTGCTCTAACATCTGCAAATGGTTAGACTATCGCGTCTTCTCAAGTAAGGATGTTAAATTGTAGGCCCTCGCGCGTGTGTGTGTGTGTGTCTCAAAAACAACAAAAACAGCAAAATCCTTGAAATTTATGCTAATGAGTGACAGTGTCATTACCATAAATTTCGAGGATTTCGTTGTTTGTGTTGTTTTTGAGATAAGCCTTCTGAGATTCTCATTAGCATAATATTCAAGGATTTTGTTGTTTTCATTGTTTTTGAGGTTAGGCTTCTAAGATTCTGATTAGCATAAATTTCGAGAATTTCGTTGTTTTCATTGTTTTCCAGATTAGGCTTCTGAGATTCTCATTAGCATAAAATTCGAGGATTTTGTTGTTCTCATTGTTTTTGAGGTTAGGCTTCTGAGATTCTCATTAGCATAAATTTCGAGGATTTTGTTCTTTTCGTTGTGTTCGTGGTTAGGCTTCTGAGATTCTCCTTAGCATAAAATTTGAGGAATTTGTTGTTTTCATTGTTTTTGAGGTTAGGCTTCTGAGATTCTCATTAGCATAAATTTTGACGATTTCGTTGTTTTCGAGGTTAGGCTTCTGAGATTCTCATTAGCATAGATTTCGAGGATTTTGTTTTAAAACTGTGAAATTTGTGTTTTTCGTTATTGCAGTCAATTCTCGTTTTTCGGTTGCGTTTGATTGATTTCCGTTTTTTGATTGTTGTTCTGAGCCATCAATTTGTATACAAACGTTTTCGTAACCTCGATACTTTTAACGTGAATGTTACTGTCAGTGGTAAAATTACTCCTGTACCCACTGGCATCGCGTTACAGTGTCTAGTGCTTTATTATTATTTTTGTCCGTCATACAGCAATAACAAGTAATGTAATTAATTACCCGTGGTTAAATCTGTTTGTTTCCTTGTATCAGAGTAGGTGCGTGAATTATCTGTAAGATTCTGAATGATCTTTGTTTACAACTTGTAGCATTTTCAACAATAGTACTGTATCAATGCCCATTGACTTCTTTGATTTTGTTATTGTAAACAATTTCTTACATTAATTTGAACATGTGAAGCCATGCATAACCCAGCACTTGAAGGTCACATACTGTTTTCCGGTTTTTTGTGATCACATGCTTTGATCAACAAGTGAAAACATTATTCCCAATTTTTTTTGGTTTCAATGGTACATAGATTTTTACGTTTGAATTGACGTCTCTGTTATTAGGAACTGAATGTTTTATGATGGTTTAAACATTTAAATGGGATTACACATGTGGAAGAAATGAATGAAAAACAATAAAGATGTGGGTTATATGCAAGTGCGGATCTCTTAACTTTTGTTTCTCTTGCTTACCGCCGATTTGGTGAGCACATTACAAGTATCTCGACGTTTGCTTTTCTCAAAGATATTTTGCCCTCCACTATAGTTTTATAAATTGTGTTCTTTGAGAAAAACTTTAAAGTATTAATTTTGTAATTGCATTCACAAAGTTCTCTGATTCTTCGTTTTCTCACAGGTAACCGAGGCTAACTTCTTGTTTAGAAGCATTATAAGAGAATGTATGAGACACTGTCAACTCGGTGGATTTTCAAAAAACATATGAAATAAATTCTACTTTTACTTACTGGGTGTCTTGCTATAGTTTTGAAGCCCTTACTGTGAAACTTTAGATTGGTAGACTTTAACGTTCGAACCAGCCAAGATGCCTGGAAACAAGTACAAAAGTCAACCATGCCGGGAAGTACTTGTCTTATACTAACTACAAAACTACTCAGGCCTTTTGATTTTAATGCACAATCCAGTTGGTGGTACTGTATACCCTCCCGGTGTGGTTGACTTTTGTGCTCGTTTGAAAAGACTCCACTCACGTGTATTATACAACTTACAAGTTTGTTTGTGCTGGCACGCTAGCCATAATGATGAGACTTCTTGCCATTTTTCAACATGTGCAGAGAGCATCTTTGTTCAGATATAAAGGGATATGATCACCATTTAAAACATCTTAATGTGTCACCATCATGACAGCTGCAAGAAATGCACGGCTGATTGTTTTTTTCTGTTGGTTTCATTGTACTTGAATTAACTAAACATACATCATGTTTGCATTATAGCCTGTGAGCAGACCCTTCTTGTCGGCAGAGGGAGGACTAGGACTAGAGAGGAAAAGTAGGGTTTGTACCAGGTGATGTGCGTCACGATCCTCAATTGTTCATGGGTAAAAATGTGAATGTAGCTCATTTCAATCCAGACACGGTTAAATAAACACATCCTGGGAGTCACTACAGTGGGAATACGATACTCGATAGCTTTTTTTCAATATGAGAATCAAAACACTTTTTCCTTTTCTGAAAGGCGTAACAGAAGAGAGTGATCAAGGTCACTTCAATAACCTCACCAATTCCGTAGATGCGTCTTGTTGGCTTCACAAGGCAATTTTCATTAAGTTTATCGTGATTTGGCGATGATGATTGAAGGTTTGATCAAAAACAACTTTTTCTAACCGCCATTAGCCCTCGAAAATTAATGCATTCTCATTGGTCAAATCTTGTGACGCACACCGCCTGGGTTTGCACAGAAGGTACACCAAAGGTTATTACGCCCACTTTCATCCATCAATTTCATCGGCCAATCAGAAATCACCAACCTGTCATAACAAATCATGGACGTTTGTCATGCAGAACTTTCAGTGTCAACAACTTTGCCGAGAAAAAACACAATATTAGTAAAAATAGAATCATCCAGAATTTCTTAATGCTGTTTTAAAGTTGAACAAGGGTCGTGTAAGTTTGTAGACCTCAAGCGACGTAATCGTTGATCAGGTTACATGTTGCCAGAGAAGACCATGTTTCTTCAAAAGAAGATAAAGAATTAACAGTAAAGTCCTCCTTTCACTTTGAGAAGAAAATTATAGAGCAGAACAAGGCAACTATTTGGTTTCTCAAGGCAATCAAAACGGATCAATTGCCTCAGTCAGAATACTCAAAGAGAATAGACGTAGGTGTCGAAAAAGACATCGTTAAAACTTTAAAAACGTTCTCTGGTAAAAATGTTAAAAAGTGACCTTTCGGCTACCAGACTGTAGCCTTTAACAAACTAAATGAATCTAAAAGCGATGAAGCTACAATATGAATAAGCTGATGTGTGAGAAATGCATTAAATTATTAAAAGAATTTGAGGCAGCTAAAAACCAATAAAAATGCTAATGAGTAAAAAGTACAGCGTTTGAATTAAAAATAATGAAATAAAATAATTAGAATAAAGGAATTTGAGGCAGCTAAAAACCAATAAGAATGCTGATGAGATAAAAGTACAGCCTAGGTATTGCCTAGGTAACGGTTTAGAGTTATTATTGGCATTTTTTGTTGTTGCGTTATGCCAAGATTCTAAAGTCTTTATGGTGCGTTGTTTTCCTTTATGTATGACACGTTGAAATCAATTGAATGGTTGTTAGCCCAGACGTGATTAGCGATGTTGGAATCTTTAGTATATTTCTTGATATTACGCAAGTGCTAAAAACTAAGACATCGTTGTTCAAAGCTATTCATTTTTTTGAAAAAAGACATCGTTGTTCAAAGCTAGGATGAAAAGCTATCCAGAGTAAGGGGAAGATGTATTAGCCAAATAATGCAAAAATGTTATCCAAGACTCCAAAAAGCCATGCCAGTATCCGAGCGCCGTTAAAATACTTCACATTGTGGCATATGATATGTATACTTATTTTTTTGCTTTCTTCAGATAGGAAAAACAACAAAAAGTAAACGAATTAAGTTTGAACTTTGGGAAGAAAGCTTTGCGGCAAGTATTCGAAGTATATCTTGACACCCAAGCTAGATTTTCAGCCAATGGGAATTTACTTCGTCTGAGCGAAGTAAAAGTGGTTTTTGGACATGTACCTTCTGTACCTTCCGTGCAGACCGTTCTTTTTTCTCTCCTCCCCAGTCCTCCCTCTCCATATTTCGTGCACTCCCAACAAGAAGGGTCTGCTCGCAGGCTATGTTTGCATTGACTGAGTAATTTTATCTGTCTGATTTTTACCAACTAGAAACTGTATATTAACTAATCTCTGGTCATTATTTCATCGAAGAAATAGATTGTTTTCCTTTAATCAAAAACTTGTGCAGTACATTTGTTTTGACTTGTTTGTCTCACAAGACGCGGAATGCAAGTCAACATTATTTTGATTTCTTGATTTGCCTCTCCTTTCGCGAGGCACGCATATCTTGTTTCTCAATCCTCGCTAGAGGCGTAACCTTTCCTGCAAGCCGTACAGTGTGTACATCAGCAAGCACTATATATAGGTTCAGCCTTGGGAGATAGAAGCATTCAACATGCATAAAGTGGTCAAAGCTTTCACTGAATCAATAATCATACACTTTTTTTTTAAACAGGAACAAACTTAATAAGAACAGTGATTCACAAACTGCCTAAGAAATAAGAACAAATTAAGTACAATCTGAGGCTGAAATAGAAATGCTATTAAAGAGGAAAAACTTATAACAATGGTGAAACGTAGCAAGTAATCACACTTACTTATTTTAATACTAATAAATTCCAACTGTGACAAATGCTGTGCTGTACATTATACATATATATTGTCTTATTTCCTTCAAAATTTGTAGCCGGTCACTAAGTCAGTATAATGTATTGAAATTACATAGTTTGGTATACATGTATATGTGGTATATATAAGAACAAAATAACAACATTTTGAGCCTTAAATTGCCCCCCGTATCCCCCCCGCCGCTCCCCTTCCAAACTGATAAAATTCTAGTTACGCTCATGATATTAGCTTGATCTTAATCTCTAGATAAATTAGTTTTACAATGTCTCTATTCAGTGGCTAAATTTTGTTTGAAAAGCTGTCATTTTAGGCTTTACGTTTAAAGATTTACGGCGTTTTAGATAAAACAAAACAAAAAAGTTAATGGCTTGTTTTCATTTTGAAATAAAAAATACGGAATAGCTGTTTGTAGGTGATCAACTTGATTTTACAATCATCCATGAAAAGAAAGTGAGTAAACTGATTTCCTGGAGTCTTCTACAACTATAATTTAAACTTCTGGGCATACAGCATTCTGGACACTCTGTGATTTGGGTTTTCATTCCTGTGTGTTGTTTAATGCTTACACAACTTGATTTGATGACTTTGTGTTCCACGGAATGTATGGCAGTTTACAGTTTCATTTATTGGGATTAATTTGTCAGGTTTTTAGTAATTTTACTGGCTGCCAGACATTTTAGGTTTTTGCAGTATCGTGAATGGCTGCTGTTTCAGTCATCCTTGTTGCCTTTTACATAAACGGTAATTTCTAATCTTGGCTCTTTTTTCATTTCCTCAATAGATTTGTCAGAAGTACAAGGCCAAACCTTCATTCAAGTACTTTCCAGTTGGAAAATCTGTTGCATCCTTTACAGTTAACAAGAAGGACATCATTATGAATTATGCTCCTTTAACTAGTACAGACACAACCAGGTTTGTTAAACCTACTGTCAGTTGTTAAACAGTATTTCAGTTTTATTGTAATACTGTAACTCCATAAGTTTTAACATTTTACTCCATAAGTGAGCAGTAAAAATTTTTAAACTTGCCTGAGACTGATGTGTTGGACTGACATAACGTAATCCATTGTCAGAGTGAATTGTTTTTGGAAGATAAATGGGGAGGTGGTTATGTTGTGGTTTAAATTTGCTCTTTAGATTGAAATTTTCAAACCAGTTTCAATTTTGGAAACTAGTTGAAATTTTTTGAACGACTGTACAGTAGTTGAAATTTTCCAAACCGGTGTAATTTTTGTATATTGGGTGTTTATGAGCAGTCTAAAAAAGGCTTTTACTTTAATTTGGGGATGTAGAAGAAAAATTGGGAAATTCTTTCCTCATGCATATTCCAGCCACTATGCCACCCACCAGTTTCTACTTACTGTAGCTGTCCTTTTTTTCTACTATTTTCTTTGTGTTCTTACCATCTTATACTTGATCAACTCCTTTTTTTTCTGTTTTTTTTTTCTTTTTTTTTAATTTGGAGCACTCCAAGAATTGAACTACTGACTTTTGGATTTATTTGGGTCTGTAGTCCTACACTTTATCTCATTCTCAGACTGATACAGGGACCGTGGAGCCGGGAGGGCTGGGGGGCTGCAGCAGTCACCCCCCCCCCCCCCGCCAAAATTTTTGAAGGATTTTATATTTTTTGTTTTTTTTTTTTTTTTTATATGATAAAAAATAGTTTTAGTGGTCAAGAAAAAAAGAAACA
>JAPEIX020043647.1:0-11718 GCA_026122405.2 Zoanthus sansibaricus
CTGGGGATCTCTGGGGGCCTTTGATCATTTGAAGCATATTGGAAGACATTGGAACCATCCTCCTGCCGTCTCCTGCCTGCGCTGCCTGTTTACCGTTCCATTGCTACTCTTTGCTACTGCCTTGGCCCTTTGACTTTGATTTGCATGAAAATGAAACAGAATGCAGAACTCAATTTCATATGAAAGGTTTCGCACTTAGACTCGTTTTGAAACAGAGGCACAAGAGAACTCGGAAATGGCCTATTAAGTAGAGCAAAGGCCCTGTGTGCCACGGGGCACGAGGAGGACAGGTAACAGAACATAATAAATAATAAAATAGATTCTTATTGTGTGCATAATTCATAAGATGCTTTATGCAACTTTGATCAGGTTTGTATAAGGTATATGGGTGCCAGTCGATGAAGGCATTTGGATGTGATCAGCAGGAGTCTAAAGGTAATTCTTTGTTTGATAGGAAGCCCGTGCAGTTCCTTGAGTAGAGGGGTGATGTGGCAGAATTTAGAGGAGTTGTAAATGAGTCGGACACAGGCATTATGGATTCGTTGGAGCTTGCACAGAGTAGTGTCTGGTAGGCCATACAGAAGACTGTTACAGTAATCAAGCCTACTGGCGATAAAGGCGTGGATTAGAGTTTCAGTGTGCTGCAGACTGAGGAACGTTCGGATATGTCTGATGTTATAGAGATAAAAGAATGCTGAACTGGATGTCATGTTAACATGGGTGGACATAGTGAGAGAGGCCAGTGCAATTAGTCCAGTGCAATAATAACCATAACCATCAGAGGGAAAGTGGATCAAGTTTAAAAACAAAAAGAAAAGAAAAATGAAGGAAAAAATAAATAGAAATAAATTATAATAAATTAAGATAAATTAAACTAAATTTTCAGACAAACTAATTTCAAAACATTCGTCGGGAAGCATGTCCTTAGACCTCCCTTAAAGGTTAACGCCTTCGATGCTGGGTTTTTCACTTCAAAGCAATACGTTGTCTTTCCAATTTACGCCCGCGTCTTTCCCCTCCCTTCCCAAACTAATGCATCTACTACTAACGTATATCTACCTTTTACTGTAGTATGCATATCTAGAGATGCTTTTAATCGCATCTCCATCTCAAGCGCCAGTTGATTCTCAACAACAAGTAGCACATACTCCTCCAACGTCATGTGAAGTAAATGAAAAGAACCTGGAAAAAAAAGGAAAAAAATATCAACCATTTGAGCATCACATGTGACGATTGAAAGCAAAATAGCTTTTCAAATGGTGCACCTTTTAGCTTCATCGCTTTTTCAACTTAAACCAAACTGAAATCTTACCAAAGCTTGGCGCACTTCTCAACGTTAAATCTTCGAGTAGTTTGGAAGTAAAGAACGTCCACACCAGAAGGAATTGCTGGGCTTTCTCTTTGAAAGAATAACATTTGTCTTTGTTGGAATCCTAAAAGAGAGTGGTTGATTTAAATTTTCTTACAGCTCAAGATAAAACAGATAGCTAAAGAAGTATCTTTACCTATTTTGTGCTCAGCCTGGAAGTAACAATAAAAAGATTTCGCTATATTCCTTCCCTACGGCCGGGTATAGCAGTACATAAATTCAAGATCCTTTCATTTTTTTAATTTCCCTTTTTTTTCCCCTTTCTGTACCGTTAGACAATGTTTAGTTTCTTTTGAATTTACTCCGTTTTCAACAAATCGCTGCGAGAAGGAAAGTGCAATTTTATCCAAGCACCCATGTTAAAACGTTTCCTAAAGCTAAGCAAGTAGTCTTTGCTGTCTTTTGCTTTCGCTGTGTAAAATGTTTATCGCTTACCTGAAGAACACAGCGATCGACCATGCTATCTAACCACTCTGTGAAAGCCTCCAGCGGAGCTTGTTTGTTTAACAGGTTCTTGAACTCCTGAAGGACTAATGAACAAGTAATAACTCAAAATGCAGCAGTATTTTGCTTTTAAGTTTCACTATCATAAAGCGTCGCGTTCTCTTAGACTGGAAGAGTAAGAGATTTTGATTAACTATCAACCGTTAAAACATCAGGTTCTAAAGTTAAAACCATAAACTACACTAAAAAATGTTTCACTGTCCAACACAATTTTCAATCTAAAATATTACTTTTCTTACTTCCGCGGGTTGACATCAACAGCTTGCTTTTTATTATTCTTTTTTAGAAAAGGAATGGCTTTAAGCACCCAACAGATCAACAATAAAGCTTTGTAAGTAAATGATTTACTTACAATTACCTTAACACTGACTTTTGCTCCAGGTTTATGTATATCGATATCAGGCGCAACCAATCACATCGTATCACGGACCACGGTGGATTACAATTGCTTCATCAGGTCTTCTGATTTCTGCCGTTTCTCCACAATCTTGCGTTCACATCGCACGATCTCTTTTTGCAACTGCTTCACTTGCTTCAGCACGTTCTCCTTTTCTTTCTCCACACACTGTTCTTTGGCCAAAGCATCCATCTTCTCGTACAATCCATACGTAGCCGACAATTCTTCAAATTGTCCTTTTTTCTTCTCCAATACTTTCTCGAAACGTTTCAAGCCACGCTTCGCTTTCAAAATATCCGCATACACTTGCAACTTCACTTGAACTTGCTCCTGCTCCATCTCTAGTACTCAAATGACGCTTGGCCACACATCCCTTCCCTTTTATCAATTGTCAAACAGGACGTGAAAATGCGCCTCCGCCCCTTCCAAGGTCTTGTATTTACACTTGGGATCTTTCTCTTCCTCCAACCACACCAAACGCCACAACCAACATATCTCCCAAATGACAGAATAGACTTTCCTTTCCGTCGTGTGCACATAGCCCATCACTTCCTCAAAAATCTCTTTTCCTCGATCATCCGCAAACATGCGCTTCACAAACTCGTCCTCATCCAACTCCTCAGGATGGACATTCCATTCTCGCAGCACTTCCAACAATTCCACCACCATCTTGACGCACCAAATGACTTTTTTGGCGACGAACCCCTTCTTTTATACTTACAGCTTAGCCACCAGGCCTTCACGAGCCTCTGCCACCGACACCACCAAAAAAACCCGCGGAATCCCTTCCGCCACGTGGCCAACACCGACCGTGTAGGATAAACGTCGGAAAGTGACACGCCCGTACGCTTCACACCCGTCGGCGGTCACCCACGAGAAAAAACCAACGCACCTACCACCCCACGGGACGATTTTTTGACACTTCCGGTGACGTCATCCCCTTCCTCGCCTTCTCATTGGCTCCTTTTTCACTTCCGGCTTAGCCACCTGGCCTTACCTCATTACGTATGCGGCGCCACGATCAGCTGATCGGTTACCATGACAACGAAAAATTCCGCGAAAAAACCGCCATATCCCTTGATAGCACTACTGCTATGCACGCATAAATTGTCTGTGCACGCATGAGTTGTCTGTGCACGCATGATTTGTCTGTGAACGCATGAGTTGCTGTGCACGCATGAGTTGTCTATTCACGCATGAGTTGTCTATGCACGCATGGATTGTCTGTGCACGCATGAATTGTCTGTGCACGCATGAGTTGTCTATTCACGCATGAGTTGCCTATGCACGCATGAATTGTCTGTGCACGCATGATAAGCCAAGCAAAATTTAGAAGTTTCTATGAAAGCAATGTACCGGCATGAATTGTCCGTGCACGTATGAATGGTCCTGTTGTATAATTATAATTATAATAATAATAATAATAATAATAATAATAATAATAATAATAATAACGACATTATTTAGGTGTCAAGTACTATTTAGCCGGCCAAAGGCCTACAAATTGGGAACACCATGTTTACCACTCGAAGGTGGATGGAGACCTTTACATGACTACACACACAAACACAAGTCTCCGAGGGCCTACGGTTTAACGTCCTTATCCGAGAAGACGCGAAAGTCTAACCATTTGCAGATGTTTCAGCAAAGGCAGCACTTTCTCCTCAATTATTTTAAGAATCTGAGTGTTGGTTCGGCCAGGAATCGAACCCGAGCCTCCCGCACGACAGACTGGCACTTTACTAATTTGGCTAACCAGGCGGCGGTTACTGTCACGTCTGCTCTTTCACCAACACTTTTTTATAATTTTTTCATGTCATAAACAAGTAACCAAACCTTTTACTCATTCAATATGGAATTAATTTGCCTAACGGCCCCAAGCAGTTTTGATTCTTTTTAAAACACACTCGTGCAAATTCCATATTGCACTCGTAACGGCCCATTACATATACAAAGAGAACGCCAACAGGTCCGATCAACCTACCTCAAAACTACCGAGCAAATTTACGAACAACTGCATACAGTTATATATGCATCAGGCGTCCAGGTGTCACAGTTGCAACCTTAAAGTCTGCAAGAGTTGACATAAAAGTGTCGATATGACTTATAGCACAAACATGAGGCTACAGAGTAGCATAACTCGTGCCGCTCTTTGCAAATTACAAAAGTAATTGATGAACAAATTTGCTGCTACAGAACTTAAAAAACCCTTTTCACATATTTTATTACACCAGAGTAGATTGTAAAGGAATCAATCAAGCTTCAATTTCTAAAGGCATTTGAACACCTGCATCTTTATTGAACTTTTCCTCAGACACAGTTGTAAATAGATTTGTAAATTGTATACACCGTAAAATGGAAAAAGACACGTTTCGGACTAAAGTCCTTCGTTGTAACACTTGTTTTATGTTTTGAGCAATTGCGTTCAGTCTCTGAGTTACAGCGCCCACAAATCTTAACAAATGAATTTAAATGATGTATGTGTTGCGTTGTTCATGCTCGACACACACAAGAAAAGAACTGAGCCCATTCCTACATTTGTTGCCTTCCGGCACGAGTAAATGTCTCCAACGGCCATGTATACAATAGAATTGCCGCAGTACTACGAATACTTGAAGATCTTGCTGGATAATTTCTATGGTATTATTCAGTAACTCGAAATTGGTCAGCAGAATCCTTTTTACTGCACGGACCGCTAAATGCTGTAGAGAAATATAAATAGTTTTAATACATTTCTCCACAGCCGACTATATTTTTAATTTAACAGTTACTGGATATTGCATTTTTTAATACCGTATTTCTCGGCGTATAGGTCGAGTTTCTAGGTCCGTAAAATATAGGCGAAAAATTGACCTCGACTTTTACGCCGGTCACGTTATCCTGTGGTTAGAAAAATGAAGAGGAGACGGATGATAATGGTTCGGAGATCGATCCTTACGATGATCGGATCACACATAACGAATTTATTGATCTCTTCGCCTACTCAGCGAGAGCGAGGAGGAGTTTGATGGTTTTTAAAATGAACTGAATCAGTTTATGGCACTTGCGTGATGTAAACGTTATATTTTTAATCCATTATATGAATTAAATATTGAGCGTTTACAATAATCATAAATAAGTGTCTGTTTTGAGGGTCGACTTATATGCCGAGAAATACGGTAAGTTTCCTCTTTATACGTCTGCATTGTTTACAAAATCTACAGCTAACTGAGGCTGTGCTATGTTAACAAATTTGCGTGTCACGCTTGAGTCTAGTCTGCTCGAAAGCAAACCAAATATTATTTCAATAGTTTTAGAGGAGAATGCGACTGAACATTAAGAGTATCATAACGATGTTCAAAGTCAAGCTGAAAATACCAAATAGCTTAATACATACGTTAGCAAGATATGAGTTTTCTCTAGGACTAGGAGACCATGACAAAGGACGATGACCCAACACACTCTTACTCCGGCCTCACACCCACCCACCACAAACCCAACTGAGCAAAAGCTTGCTATGACAGCACTCGAAACTATTTTCAGTAAAAGGTTAAGATTAAGCCAACAGCCATCCCAGAGTACGGTCGCAACGCCATCCTTGTGCTTCTTATTTTTAACTGGTTATTCTTTCATTACTATATTAAAAACTAATAATTAATTTTAAACCAATAAGTATTGAGAGACAGCAGATATAGCTGACAGAACAAGTAGTTAACTCTATGAGGAAAACCTGTAAAACGAAATGAAATGCAGTTTCACAAGCCGGGCAAATACACCGTCTCCGAGGGCCTATGGGCAGGTAAAGGCCTACTTCGTCACCCAAAGGTGCCTAAAGGTGCCCAAAATTGCCCAAAATTGCCTAAAATCGCTCAAAGTTACGGCGACTAGGCCTAGGTAAAAGGACTGAAGTAACATCGGTGATCACAACGCCTGAAAAACATTTTTTTAACTCTGAAACTGCGAGAAAAACAATATGCAATCACTTCAATGGATTATAGAGTCTAAGAGATTACGGCAGTTTGTTTAAAGAGTATCAACACATTCCTACGAGGCGCCTAAAAAACATTTGTTTACAGTTTTCGGCACACAAAAAGGAAATTTTTGTCTACTTTATCGCGTAATGAAGCAATTAGAAAAATATATCACGACTCTGTTAATCCCAACGATGTTCGCCGATCATGACGTACGTTGAGCGCGATACAGAACAACTACCAAGTCTTCGTTCGTTTTTGTTAAATCGTACAAAGTTTGTGACTGCAATTTCATCCTGTCGCTTGCGATCACAAATATTTTTCTCACTCTTGACTTTATTTTGGTGTGTCAGGATGGCTTTAAATTCAATCAAATTTTAGGCTTCCCGCGAATGCAACCAGACTCTAACACATCTCTTAAAGAATATTTTGTGGTTTATTTTTAAACGACTGAAACTGATCCAACTTTTCATGACAAGGAACTTATCAGTCTTGAATACTTTAATAGATATAGTTCAAATTGAGCGTTTTTTAAAAACTTCTTTATGCTAATAGTAATCAAAACCTATATAAATTTATAGTGTCTGTTTAGTTGCACTTGGTAATCGTTTTATTTTTTGTTTGGCATTTCTCTTGTTCAAAACAAATTATGCCCCTCGAACAAATATCTCTCGTAGTCATTTCCTTCATTGAAAGGACCGATGCTCTAATCAAAAACAATACAAGTTTGCGCTCTAGTCATCACTTTTAGTTTCTTGTAATCTAAAACAAACATTTTCAATGCTAAGTTTTTAATATGTTTTTATACAACTTTCAAGGACTAAACTAGTCATAATTTTGAAAAAACGAAATGTCTATACAACGCACTTGTAGTGTTGTTTGTCCAAAAGGCTTTTCAGTTTACTTTTAGACATTTTTTACGTGTGGATTTCAAAATTTTATCTTGAATAAACGTAAATTCAGTCATTGCTGATAAGCAAATGCAAAACATAACTTACACAAAGCCACCTTCATAATGTGATGTTTGATTTGAATTGAAAACAATTATTTTATGTTTTTTCAGTTACTGCTATACTTGTAAAAAATCTTTGATAAGCCAAAAAGAGAGACACTAAAATCTGCTTTGAGTAATTAACTATAAATTCCGTTATGATAGACCTTTAACTTTGTAACAAATATATAGCTGTTCTTGATAGCAATTGGATTGAAATTTGCTGCCCCATTGCTCAATTATCTTATCGCGTTTCTGTTATCAGGTAATTTACAGTGCGACATATCTTGGCTCAAACTTTTTACAAAATAAATCACTTTATGGCACATCTTACCTCGCCTGGTTGGTTTCAAATTTAGTATTGTTATTCATTCAAATTCCGCAACAAAGGAAGACTCTTTGGTATTGTAATTTTGTATTTTTTATTAAACAACAATAAGAACACTCCTTAAGAATAAAGTCTTATTAAAGAATTGTGATAGCTCATTAAATTTAAAACTCTTAGTAAATTTACTAAGCAGTTTTATTCGCTCTCTGGGTGCTTTCATTTCTGCAGAATTTTAAAACAAACAAATTATTGGTGATGAGTTCTCGTAAATTTAGTTCAATGCCAAAGGTCATTGACACACAAAAAGGTTTGCCTTCGGCGTTGGTTTTGATAAATCCACCGGACTCCTGCAGCTAAATGAATAAACATCAATAAAAGCTGCCTTTGTTCTGTCTGGTTTACACTCAAGAACTTGTTAGTCAAACTTTTATAGTAAATGTATTCACCTGCCCCCGTTTCGAATTTTAAAGTATCTAAACTATAAATAACAGAGACAGTGCCAAAGAAGAAGACGATAGATTTGTCACAAAATGCCCAGCAGTTACTTTGGCTTTCTCCCACACATTTAAGAAGTAACATCTGTAATTTTTTTTGGATGACGGATTGACCAGTCAAAATCTTCATAAGAATTCGTTTCGTAACTCATCTTCTTCAGATTAAGTTTTGTGCTGAATGACAAGCTAGCGATAAACATTAACAGTGATTATCACAGACAGCTTTACACCAAAACTAAACTCCATTAAGAACTGAATTCGGATTTAAATTAATGGTTTCTCAAGGTTATTAAAATAAAGCAACAAGTCCGTTTATGATGTTTATCCGATCGAAGAGATTATTGTAAACGTTGCCATAAGAAAATGTAACCAAAGCTTTACTTACATATAAATTGTTGTAGTACTTGTTGTAAAACCTGATTGGTGTGCCAAGATTTACGCGCGGCGAAATCGAGCTATCTCCATCAGCGACCTTGCCACTTCCAGCGGTACCTTCTCCATAGGGATAAAAAAATCTGGCGTTGACACTTTTTACACTATCACAGCAGTATAGAAGCAGCAGGAGCACAAATGCAGACCGCGTCGCCATCAGGGTAACGATGGTCTTCGGGCAGTTTAATAAACAGAACGCCTAACAGCTTGAAGAATTTGTCACCGGCTTGTTTTAGCCGTAGGGTAAACACCTCTAATGGACCAGGCCACCTTTGCAGAAATGCACAAGATTTCACGTGGTACACATTTGTTAAACAATAGAGCTAAATTACTCCGAAACAGAAGAATGTTCATTAGAGTACTGACAAAACCCTGCTGACACAAATGCTTGTTTAAATGACACTATCACAAAGCGATTCCTCGCGATGCACTTCCGCTCATGTCGCCGCAATAAAACTTATTTTAATATCTTTAAAATACGCAGCATTTCTTTCACTTAATCCTACAACCATATGAAATGAAAAAAAAAACTCGGCAGGCGCTCGTAAGAATAATTTCGCCGGATGTAATGCTCTCTTTAAACAACTTCAAATTAAAATGGGAAGAAGATTTAGTTCGTGTGGCTCGCGTTATCGTCTCACGTTGACGCCTGGAATTTGTTGACAGATTTGAGAAAACGAAACCAGATGTAGTATGCGTTCTTGAGGTCTTTCTTGGTTATCAAACCATCATTTGTCATGTTTCGGCGCGATTCATGACTTCTAGTTTTAATTGCGACGCACATTTTTTCTGTTATCGCTTCGACCATCTCTTTGATAAGGAGTTTGTTGAGTAGGCCAAACGTGTCTCTGTCTCGTTTGGAATTTTGAGAACAATTTTCACTTCGTAATTGCTTAGATAAGGACGATCAGCTATTACTCTAGCGAGTTCAGTATCATTTGCTATTTAAGCAATGCACTCTGTGAAGACCGAAGCAATCTTATCATGTGCTTATCAGTTTCAACCCTAAAAAACTGGAAAAATATCTTTTTGACCTTTAAAACGATTTCACAGGTCCTACATTTCCTTTTAGTTTTTGGAATCAACGACAGCGATCTCAGACTTTGTCGGTTTTTTGTAAAAAATATTGTAAGAATATTTATTTATCGTGTGTATTTTTTTTTTACCGTAAAACATTTATCATAAATTTAATGTCTATTTTTTTTAAAAAAAAATGATGGACAAGATTAAAATATCTGATCTGATAAAAAAAAAAACTTGAAAACTGTAGAAAAGTTGTAAAAGTTGCCCAAATTCTAGCATAACCGATCTTACTTCACCTTAGAGTCCAATTTAGAATTTATAGTATTGCTATTACTATTGCTATTATTACTACTTCTACTATTACTGCTACTAATACTAACTACTGCTACTACTACTACTACTACTACTACTACTACTACTATTATTACTACTATTACTACTACTACTTGTACTTCTACTAATGCTAGTTACTAATTTATCGTGCCTCTTTCTTCCAGTATATCGTTATGGTGAGCTTGATTTTCATAGTGCAACTTTCCATTGGTATTGTGGCCTTTGTACACCATCAAGAGGTAAGTTTCATTGGCTTTGAACACTAATTAGCTATTGGTGATTATCTTAATAATATCACATGACCATATGAAAATGATCTTTAAATGCAGTGAACGAGTTAGTACAAAAAAACCCAGACAATATTACCAGAGCGTGTGGAGATTGAAAGTGATCTTGTGATGTGTCGAAGAGATACTTCACATGTGAGTGTAGTGAACGAGTCAGTAGAGATTTCTAACAAGAGAAACAGAGCACATTACAAGAGCGTGCTGAGATTCAAAGTTAAAAAGATCATTCTTGAGTGAGTGTAGTGGACGAGGCAGTAAAGATTTTTAAAAAGAAAAACAGGATACTACAAGAGCGTGCGGAGATTCAAAGTCGATACTCGTGATGTGTTGAAGAGATATTTCATGAGTGAGTGAGGTGGACGAGGCAGTACAGTTTGTTACAAGAAAACCGAAGATATTACAAAAGCATGCGGAGATTCAAAGTTGACTCTCGTGATGTGTTGAAGAGATCTTTCATGAGTGATTGTAGTGAACGAGTCAGTAGAGATTTCTAACAAGAAAAAACAGAGAATATTACAACAACATGCGGAGATTCAAAGTTGATTGTCGAGTGGCAACAAGTTCTTTTGTACGTGAATGTAGTGAACGAGTCAGTTGAGATTTTCAACAACAGAAAGAGCGGAAAGTTGATCTTAGAGTGTCAAGTGCAAATAATGAACGAGTCAGTAAACTCGAGCTTAAAAGAAGAAAATAATTTATATACCTAGATTATCACTTTTCCGGCTGTAAGAGAGATCCTAGTTTTAAAGATCTAAGCGAAAACCTTTACGAGCCTAGTGGCCCATGGAGCCGGCCCTTATCTCTGGTTTCTGTAGTGTTAAGCGGATGAGAGTGTTTGATTCCCCCTGGATAGGACACTAGTCCTTCACAGGTTAGCTCCCAGGAGACGCTGGTACTCATTTACCTACCCCGGAAGGATGGAAAACTGAGTTTGCTTAGGCAGAAAAAAGGTCGCACAAATATTGAAATTTTAGCAGAGCCAGGAATCGAACTGGAAATCTGATGGTCGAAAGACAGAGATCTTACCAACTGCGCTTACCACGACCGCCAAAAAGTATCCAATTGTTTTTGTTTTCCTTCCTCAATCGAGTCCTGATATCTCGGTTCGGCGTTTAATTCTATTTTCAAACTTGTTTGGCAGAAGAGATATAATAAATTTCTGGATATGTCAAAATGTACATAAACTTTTACTTTTTAAATAGTGCTATCTGATTATATAAAATTAAATATTATTCTAAGGAAAATACTTTTATCTAAAATAAACTAAAGATGTACGTGTGGGTAAAGGAAGTGTGGAGCAGTTTATTTAAAAAAATTCATTTAGTATTTTTGAAAACAGATTGAGGATGAAGTTCAGCGGGTAAGCAGAAGCAAGATGAATGATTATGGAATTGTGGAGGAGATTACTCTAGGAATAGACAAACTTCATCAAAAGGTAACAAATTTCAATTATTTGTATCCCTGAAATACTATTATACTATTGCTACTACTACTGCTACTATATAACAACTACTGCTACTACTACCACTACTCTTACTACTACTACTACCACTACTACTACTACTACTACTACTACTACTACTACTACTACTACTACTACTACTACTACT
>JAPEIX020043666.1:0-11713 GCA_026122405.2 Zoanthus sansibaricus
GTGGGACGTTTATCGTCCAGAGTATCATGACAGACAGGTGACATCAAAAGCTAAAGCCGAGATCGAGGTGTGTGAGTCCAAAAAACGTCGATACTCTTTCCTTTGCAATTTGAAATATGTTTTTTACAGTACAGAACCCTAAAATTTTTTCATTTGAGTATGTCACACAATCACTTTTGCGAGCTCTTGCGTAGGCGATCAAACAATGATGGTGAATGAGAGTTGAGCCAAAACTCTCATCCAAACCTCGCATCTGTAAACTCTCATCAACTCTCAGGTAAAAAATATGCATTTAAACATAACCTGTGTCATAATATTTGCTTTTGAAAAGAAATGTTTTTTTTGGCTACAAAAGGTTAAAAGATTATTTTACAATCTTCGGTAATGGTTTGTCTTGTTTTGGTCCACCTGTCGAAGCACTTCCACTTTTTTACCGTTCCAGTCTGGTAAGACAGCCACAATCCCAAGGGATATTTGGTTTATTTGACTGAATCTTGGAAGCAAGCCCTGGATAACAGACAAGTAGCTGGAGTTGTGTATATCGATTTTCAGAAGGCTTTCAACACAGTATATATTGTTAAATAAATTGCAAGGCATTGGCATAACTGGAGACTTTCTGAATTGGATGAGTAGCTATTTAGCAAACAGAAGGCAGTTTGCCATTGTACAGTAAATGGCTGTAACTCACAGACAAAGGTTGTGAGTTGTGGATTGCCACAAAGCTCCTTGCTGGGCCCAAAATTCTTCTCCTATTATGTAAATAACCTTCCTGAAGCCATTGATGAAGGGGAGCTGGCCATGTATGCTGATGATACAACACTTGTTGTGGTTGGGGACAATGTGGAAGAGGTTATTGACAAGTTAAATAAAACTCTCTCAAGTATCAACGAATGGTGCAGAACTAACAAATAATTGACGATACATTTACGATCAATGCATGATCATGACTCATAGAAACTTTTGTGGCCCATTAAAACCAGTTATGCTTGGAAACAAAGTTTTGTAATTTGTCAATGAAACTAGGTGTTTAGGCATTATAATAGACAATCAATTATCTTGGCACAGCCAAATTGAAGTACTTTGTAAATCATTTGGTAGGAAAGTAAATCAACTAAAAAGGCTTCTGTATCTATTAAAGGAAACATAAGTGAAGCTAAAACATAATTCATAATAATCATTAAAAGTTGAAAACCTGCATAAGCTGCTTTGCTTTTCAGTCAGCAAAACGTTTCACAGAAATGCAGCTCTTGCACTTACCCGAGACGGAGTTAAAGAGAAATGTGAATCCTTCCTGTACAGAGCGTTCGATTTAATTTCCACAAAGGAACCCGTAAAAACTTTAAAAACCACTACTTTTCACCGTGACTACAGAGACGCAACCATTGTAAGAATTTTTCTTTGACAGGCAAATGTTAAAATTCTGTATCATTCAAACGTTTCGCCTTCTAAGGCTTCGCCAGTGAAAAACTGGTTGACTAAAGTATTGTTACTGTGATTAGTCTATGGAAAATTGAATAAAGTTAAACAAGTGTAATCAAGCGTTCAATGTTCTTCCGATACAGCTGTGAATAGTCTATTCAAAAAAAATTTGAGTAGTTCTGAATTACATTAGTTGATTTTAAAAACTACGATTACAATAGTTAACGTTAAAAGTAGGAATTTATAAAATTATCAAGTAAAAGTACACAATGCTTAACGTTCTTAAAATAGAATAGAAACAAATTATATGCTAGTTAAAAGTGAAACGAAGCAAGGTGAATGATTAAAATAACTCAGTGCTTAAAATAAAAGCCTCGAGATTTCGTATCGTATCTGGTTTTGTTCTTTCACGATATCTCGCGAGTTCTCAGTTGAAATCTCGTGAGCTTCGAATCACACCCTTGTGCGATATCTCGTTAAACCCTTCCAAATTCTCGCTGAGACTTTTAGAGATTTCGTTCTTGTCATGTGAGATATCATTTTATCTGTTAACATCGGAATGAATTGAATTTACGTACGATATATCGATCGAGTGCAATGTTGCAACGACAAACAGCTGCGCTTCAAAATAAGACTTTGAGTGAAGTACAAGTTAAGCACCCGCAAGTGTGAAATCAGACATTTTAAAAAATGTTCAAATTTTGGAAAAAGGAAGTAAAAACGTTAAAAAAATAAGTCAAAGTTGACCGCCGTTTTATGTGATTTTATTTTGCGGGTTAGGGTTAGGGTTAGCAATGACTTTTTATCACGTTTCTTTTAATGTGTTTTAGAACAACACACTAAAACGAGCAATATCAAATTTGCATTTACTGCTATTCCCACAGTTACAAGTTTGTAGCACAAGTTTTATTGGCTTTATGCAAAAACATGTGTACCGGGGTGGATCTTACAAGCTGCACCAGCATAAACACTAACCTGCATTTTCTTTGATTCGATGTTAGCAATGACAAACACATATCAAATAATGTGCACTTCAATACCAAACAAAATTTGTTAAAGGAGCTCTGTGCCGAAATAAACCGTTTAATACATTACCAAAAAAATCTTGCCAAAAAAATATTTGTCGAAAGAGAACTGACAGACACAATTACTTGGCGCAAAATTAGCTAAAAAATCCTCGCCTCTTGGCGTTTTGGGAATCATCGTTGGCAAAGGAACGTTAATATTTCGCAGAAAGAAATAACTTGAAAAAGATACTTATGCACTTACGACAGCCACAACAATCCCAAACTACTCACAACTAGATGCGTAATTAAAATACCAGCAAAACTTGAGAGATTAAAGATAACAATATAACTTAATAAGTTAGCTACATTTCTCCATGAAATAACTGCAACTAATCCGTATAAAATGAAAGACAAAAAGTGAAAATTATTTGATATAATTTGTTTTATAAATGTTTCTCTTTAAGTTGATTAAAATATGTTTAAAGGCCTGTAAAATCACTGGATCGTATAGATTCTTGTGTGCGAGAAGGGGATGTATCAACCTTTCAATTTTGTTTCCTTTTCAATTTATTTTGCTTTCATGTTATTTTACGTTTGAATTAGATCGATTTTGAATTTTATTTTGTTTTTCTTCTTTTTTAATTTTTAATTCAATTCGGTTTGATAAAAAAATCAAAAATCAAACAAATAAATCAAAATTACGCTTTAAAAAAAGAGAGAAATAACCAAAAACCCTTATGGCAATCCTAGACCGCCATAGACCATGTCCGACTGCCGGATGTATGGTCACTCCCGGTGTCCCAGCGAATTTGGTCCTCCGTGGATATGGTCCTCCGTTAAATCAAGAACAACATGTTAACGCAAGGTAACAAAATTTTTATAAGGTTAGTCTTTGTGGAAAATTTCCACAGGAAAACAAGAATGCATTTCAACCGAGCGAATTTAGAAATGTAATTTTCACACCATCTTTTATAACAATATACTTTATAAGAATATGGAGGTTGAAAAAGGGTCAAAATTTAAGAATTTCCTAATAATGTGCTTAGGCTCAGCTTTTTGTAAGAACCTACATAAAACTTGATTAGAGTTCGATTTCTGTTTTATCACGCCGGGCTGGTGACAGTGGAAAATCGGGAGCAACTTCAGAATACCCGTCCACTATTGTTCTTGATTTATTTTAATACAACGAGGAATGCGCAGGAATAAATTACAGAGAATGCCCTGGCAAAAAAAACTTGCGAAGCTTAAACTGCGGATCTGGGCACAAAAATCCCAGTTCACTTACTCTAAACATATACAAAACAAGATATTTCAAGGCGGTAAATTGTGTTTGGTAATTTAGAATACACTGAACTCGATGCAACTTCTTGGCGCATCGTAAAATAGACCAGTTTTCCAATAATATTTAAGGTATACTGTTTTCTTGTCTGATTTTAATTCTGGGTAAAGCTGAGTAGCAGATACTTCTTGTGTTAAAATGTTAAGCCCGACAAGCGGCCCGTGAATATATCAGTTGTGAGCTCAAAGTATTCAGCTCATTTTTCTCTCAATGGCTCAAAGAACAGCCGAGGCAATGCGTTTTCAAAATGTCACATGGAACTCGATGTTTTTCTGAGAAAAGAAATTTAACAAAAATATGTATTTAAACTTATTCTATTGTGTTTTAAGTAAAAATATAGCAAAACTTAAAGTTTACATAAATTTATACTTATATTTTTGACATTTTTTTGTTTGACATGTCAGTATATTAAGTGAAGATCAGAATCTTTAATAATGTTTTTGAGTTCTTTCCAAACTTTGTCTGTTGGTGTGGAATTATTCAAATGTATGAGCGCCTCAGGTCATTATTTCCTATAGTATCCTGCAGTTTTGGATCTATACAATAATTATGCTACTGTGAGTAGCTCATCATAAATTTATTTCATTGTTAAACGTCCATTATCTTTTCCCCAATTAACATTTCATTTTATATGTAGTTTGACTTGGTTGACGTTGGACGTTAATTTTTTCTTTTAATCAGAGCCATGGTATGATATGTATCTAGAAGACAGAAGACCCATTGTGTTTAATCACACTCCTTTTATGGCGATGAAGCATGATCCAGTAGCAGAAAACAATGAACAAGTACATCTTTCATTGGTTAAATTGAATAATAAACAAGTAGAGTTTAATAAAAAATGATAAATACTATATTGTTAACAGTAACACTATCAGGCATGATATAGTTACATTAGGGTCATTTATTAGGAAAAAAATAATAAGATGCATCTTAGCAAAGACACATGCTACAAATAGGACACCAACTGTACCATTCAGGATGTGTTCATTTGGGCCGATTCTGGATAAGAATACTTAGAATTTTTGGAAAAATCTTTTGTTGGAGACCTGCTGTACTCTAATTCAATATTTACTTGGAATACTCTGCTGCTCATTTTGCACCTGATATCATAACAGCAGCAATAATCTAGAATCATGGTGACATCACATGCTTTAACCTGAAAGGCAACAGCATTGTAATTTTGAACCATTGTCACATACATGTCCAAAACACATAAAGCGAGTCAAGTGGACCCCCCAAAATCAAGTGGTAGAACTTATATGTAATATAATTGGTATAATTTTTATATTTTAAGAGTAACAGGAGAAGAGATACCAAAATCATTGTCCATATATATCGATCTCGTTACATCTCAGTGAATGCTGAACCCCACAACTAATATTGATGTGTGAACTTAACTCTACTCAGCTTGAGTAAAGGGTAATGCCAAAAGTTGTTTTAGGAGACAAGTGCTTTTGGGCGGGGTACAAAAATAAATGTTGACAGGTCGACTCAACTCGACTTGAGTCAAATTTCATTACAAAAGTCAAGTGAAGTTACCAATGAGAGGTCATTTCAGGAGACACAGTAAAAAAATGGAGGGACTGAGGAGAAGTTCTGGAAATGGAAGGAGGCATTTGAGAGCAAGGGGCTGAAGGTGAACCCCGGGGAGACAGAAGTGGCATAAGTGGGGCAGAAGTATCTGTAAGGTAGATCCATTTGGTCTTTGTGGGAAGCAGGTAATGTCAAATTCAGTGTTGTGTGTGAAATGTGGGAAATGGGTCCATGGATAATGCGCGAAAGTAAAGAGAGTGACCCCGAGGTTGGGGAGAGATTTTGTGTGTGGAAGATGCAAGAAGCAAGTTGATAGGGTGAATGCAAGTGGTGGTTGTGAGGCAGCTGTAACAGCAAGAACAAAAATTTGCTGGGTGAAGTTCAAGGAATGTGGAGGGTTGCTGAACTCAAAAAGGTTCTCACTTAAGATGAAAGGAATGATTTAGCGGAGTTGTGTAAGATCAGCGATGTTATATGGGAGTGAGAAATGGTGTATGAGGGAATATGATATGTTAGTTTTTAGAAGGATCGGTGAAGAAATGGTGAGAAGAATGTGTGGTGCAAAACTGATGAAGAAAAAGAGGGCAGAGGACCTAATGGAGATGTTGTGATTGAAGGAAACAGTGGTTTAGATGGCAAAGGTGAACGGAGTGAAATGGTACAGGCATGTGTTGAGGAGAGATGATGGGCATGTTGTGAGAAAGGCGTTGGAGTTTGAAGTGAACAGCAAGAGAGCATGGACAACCAAAGAAGATGTGGAAGATGCAAGTGGAGTTCTGAGAAGAGCAAGAGTGTTGGTTTGGAGAGATGCCATGAATCGAGCAAGATGAAGTGTGGGAGTTAAAGAGATTGCTATGTAAGTGAGGTAAATCTGGCCACCTCCATTTATGGGGATAAACCCGGATCAAAATTGGATTGATAATAATGAAGACTTGGGGAAAAACAGGTCGACTCAGCTTCACTGTTAGTCATTCAGTGACAGACAAAAATTTGCCAAAACTGGTCAGAAAGTCGATTGTTTGAATATAAAAGATATATAATTATACAATTTTAATGCATCGATTCCTCAATGAATCTTCAAACATATATTACTTTGAAGCGAACTTAATCACAGTGGAACTGTCCAATTCAATTATGTTTCGCTATTTAAATAAACAGAACTTAAAGTATCCAATTCAATTATGATTCATTGTTAAAGCATAACCTGAATATATATTTCTTTCGAGCGAGCTATGGCAGAAGAAAAGTGCCAATTAAAATATCCTTCATTGTTTCTTAAAACACAACTTAAATACAGTACATATTACACATCAATCATATGGCATACAATTAAAAAAAAAACTTTATAAATTGTAACATTTGCAAAACGGTCTTTTTAGAGCATTCTTGGGTCTTAAATTACTGAACAATATTTATTTAAAACAAGGTAACAAAGTAACACAGAGGCATACCCAACTCACTTAAAATAATTTGTTTTCTCTCTACAGCTGGTGAGAGCCACAAATGTCCTCATTGCTTCAGCCAAGTTGAAATTTTCTTTGGATGACTTAGTCCTTGAACCAGATATTTTCCACCTTAAGCCTCACAGAAGTGACACAGATTGGTTCAAGAATACAATAAGGTTGTTGCAAAATAAGTAGTTTTTTTACTGCATAATTTGCAGTAATTAGTGAGCCTTTTTGTTGTCTTCAATATGTTATTGTAGTGGCAGTGCTTCAGTAGAAAAGTAAATAAAGATATAAAAAGAAATACCCACTACAAGGTGAGAAATAAGGATGTTGCAAGTATAAGGAGGTGAAAGGAAATCCCAATGGAAGATGAAGGGGATAAGGAAAAGATGAAAAAAAATACCCATAATGCGATACTAATTGGCAAGAAGTTAAAATAGGCATGGCATGAATTGAAAGATGAATTAGTAAATACCCATTTTAGTGTAAGATTAGAAGTTAGTTCCTAAAATTCGCTGGTGACTGGTGACTAGCCAGGATGTGAGAGGCGCTTCTGTTGGTGTATTACCCTGTGTATTATTGTTGAACTTCAGCCAGCTACACTATTGGTTATATAAGGTCGATCCCTGATAAAACCACGTGTTGTTAGTTTTCCTTTCTTGCTCGGTAATTTCTTCGGAAGTACACCATTTCACAATTATTATAACACACGAGAATCACTCGTTTAAAAGTTCTTTCATTTTGCCAATCTGCTATTTGATCATCAAGAAATGGATAAATGTTTAACGAGCCAAAAGGGAAAGGACGCGCATACAGCGGTAAAGACTGCAGGGAGAGATAGGGTTAGAAGCTATGAAAGCAGAGCCTTAGAGGAGGATCGTGGCGTTTTGTTTCGTTCGACGTGCAATGTCATTCTAGATCATTCCAGGAAGTCCACTATTAACAAGCAATCCTAAAAATCCCGCGAAATTTCCACGAAGGTGGCCGATTTCCCGCGAATTTGACGCTGAAAATCCCGCGAAAGACTAGAAACCCTGTAATCAATCTTTTTTTTCTATATTGAAAGCCATAGAAAATCACCATAATAGCATTATTTTATAATTCCATATTAGGTTTGTTCCCAAGAAACTTGCTTGGTATGGTGCATTCCTGGTTCAAGCCTTTCCACTTGACATGAGTCAGTATTCTCGGCTGTTTTCTTCTACAAGGGTTCCTCAACAAGACAAGGATAGATTGGCATCCTATGAAGGCACGCGTCATGTGATGGTTCTCTACAAAGGCAACTTTTATATCTTTGATCTGATCACAACAGACAGTAAGTTTAAGGAGCGAAGTACAGTACAGTATAACTGAACATTGGTTGAAGAACATACAGGACCACTGTTGTTTTGCTATCTCTATAATTAGCTATTTTTCACGGTGTATCAACCGTAAATGTAATATCAACCGTAAATACAAGACCTGACCACCTTTAATGCAATAGTTTTCTAACCGTAAATTGTAATTAACCGTAAATGGTATTTCAATGGCTAAGCCTGCCCTTTCCCCACTTTTTCCCAAGATATTTTTTTTTCTACCATCTTTTATACTTAAACGTAACTTGGGGCAAAGTGAGCCACCAGGGCAAAGTGAGACACGACACTATTTAAAGTTTGGGAGATACTTTTAAGCCATCTAGAAGGTCTAATTTAAAAAGATTTCTTGCACGTCGCCCAGCCATGGTGGGTCCTATGTCAGTAAACTCAAGTTTTAGCTCCCCTTAGTGCCTTTTATTAATCTAGTCACTTATCTTACATCACGAGATCACGTGACAGCTTTTTTACCCGAGTCCTATTTCTAAATGCCTCATAGGCTCACAGAAATTCGACGGGTTCGGGTTTACGAGTATCAACCTTGGTTATTTCTTATTGCTGTATTACCTTGAAGCCGCTTGAGTCCTTTGTTACACGTCCTACACTACCAAGTACAGGAGCGCTGTAGAATGGTTTACACCTTGTAATAAACATAGGACTTTGTGGAATCTGTGAGCAAGTCTACTGAGTCTAGTTTCCCTTAGTTTTCACGGCACTCTCTTCACAATGAGCTGTTGTCGTTGCATGAGGGAATAGCATTCTTGGCCGCACAGACTCTAGTTATTTGTCTAATCATAGCAAAACGAGTAGTAATGTAATGATTTTTCAAGGTACTAGAAATTATATTTTGGAAATATTGCGTACGATTGAGAGAGGTAACTCTCATTTTGCTATGATTAGACAAGTGACTAGAATCCATGCCCAAGAATGCTATTTCCTCGTATTCGTGCGAATACATAATCGTAAATTCAGAGGAATTCGAAAGACTGAGATGTGACAAAACTCCAAAGTGATTTTAACGGAATACGAATAATTGACTTGTGCCGAATTGAATTCGTTCAAAGTTAACTAGTATTAGCGAAAGGAAAAAGACAGCAGAGAAACATAATATTGCACATTAAAATACACATCCACATTTTGGCGATAACCACCCCTCATAAGTGTGGAATCCAGGATCCAAGGCACTCATAGATTACCTTACATGGACCGAACATTTGTTACCACCTCAGAGGCTCCTTAACTATTTGGATGTAGTTCTCAAGGAAACTTAAACTTTATTTATTTGTTTTAAGATATTGTTATTTTTTTATAATTATTATTATTATTATTATTAATAATTATATTAACTTATAAGTAATACACATCTGCATTCATTATATACATTTTTTATCAGGATCATTGGTTCCTGCCTCTACCATTTACAACAATTTGAAGCACATTGTGTCACGTGATACGCCTGTACCACGTCACCCGGTTGGGGTGTTGACGACAGAAGATCGGAACACTTGGGCCCACGTCAGACATTCTCTTGAGACGGTGCCAGCGAACCGTGAGGTACTGGAACTCATTGACAGTGCATTGTTTGTTTTGTGTCTAGAGGATGAAGTGGCAACAGATCCTGCGCAGTTAACAAGACTATTTCTTCACGGGGATGGCGCTAACAGGTTTGTTTTTTTATCATTTGTGAAAGAATAGTTGACGCTGCTTAAGAAGAATGAAATTGAATTGTAACTATTTTTTTCGCAGAAGTGTTTCAAATAGTGTATAAAAATACATCTCGAAACAGTTTTACTCGAGGTCGTCTTCGCTTACAAAAAATAGTTTCGAAAAAAATAAACAGTTTATACCATTATGTAGAAAACTTCGTAACCTTTCCAACTGTGTATAGATTAAAGGGTGTGTGACATACACAGAAGACATATTATAAACTGAAAGCACTGCGTAAAGTGTACCGCAACCTTTATTCAACCTCACGTGTATTGCAGTCTACGTGTTTAGCTATTCGTAACAATAAGCTAGGAGATCATTATAAAAACTTTGACAAACACTTTAAACTGGGTTTGAAAACTTAACGTATTGATCCAAACAGGTGGTTTGACAAGTCCTTTTCAATCGTCCTGGCGAAAGACGGCCGACTTGCCATTAACTTTGAGCATGCGTGGGGCGATGGTGTTTGCGTTCTAAGATTGTTCAACGAAGTTTGGAAAGAGACCACCGAACGCCCTGTTATCACTCCAGACACAGCAAGGCATTCAAGTGAAGAGACTTCCTGTAGGATGCTTGAATTTCACCTTACACCTGAGCATGAAAGAGCCATCACAGCTGCGCAGTCTAAATTCAATGCTACAGTTGAAAGTCTTGATATTCAAGCCAAGCAAGTTACTTCAATGAGTAAGAAATATATTAAGAAGAAGAAGTTAAGTCCTGATGCCGTCATGCAACTTGCATTTCAAGTAGGTTTTGTATATTCAATTAAGATTACAAATATTGTTTTTCAAAATTATATGTGAGAAAGTAACGTACTGCTAATACTTTTTCGTCTAGAACAAATTTTACGTACGTGACAGGAAGGTCACGGTACAAATTGAGCGGGGATTTTAGTTGACTAATTTGTGTTTATCAACCTCTGTATATGTAAAACTCTCGTTGTCTCTCAAGATCGTGTGTACAATGCGTTAATGTGTTTACCAAAAAAAGAGGTTTGTCCCTAAATTATTCATAACTCTAACGACAATACACAGACTTTCGTCGCTTGTTGCCGCACATCGAATACACAATTAAAGGGCAATTTCTTTCTATTACTTTCAAAGCTTGAAACAAATATTGATTTTATCTTTTTAGTCCAGGGCTCGTATGCCTGGGCCCTTGAAAACATGTAAAATCCTTGAAAAATGAAGATCTAAAATCCATTCCTGGAAAACCTAGAAAATGTGTATATGTCGTGGAAAGTTGTAGGAAGTAAACATTTTCGTGGATATTGTATAAGTAATTAATATTATTTATAAAATTATTTTACACCTTTTGAGTTACCTTGCTTAAAAATCAAACAAACCACAACGATTGTGGTTTGTGTAAAGATATCCTTATAACCTGATGAAAATCGGTTTGGCCGATCGAAATATAGTTATAACTAAAGTTTGTTTTTGTTGTTTGTCAACTTATACCTATTTTATAACATTATTTTGTTGACTTGGTCCGGCCCGGATTCAACGATACAGAAAATTGTACACTGTACAAAGGACTGTCATTTGGTTCCTGCATGTTTGGTACTTTTCTTTCTTTCTGAATATTTCGGACTTTGATATTGATTTTTGCTCAATGTTGGACTGGGAAGTCTCCAAAAAGATCTGAAATTTTATTGACCATAAACATTAGTTTACGAACTTCTTTTCCAAATTCAGTCTTCCGTGTTGTGCTCAAAAGCCGATTAGTGCTAACCCAGGCTGAACGTTTTAATTAATCCATGTTCCTGTTTCATACCTTCTTTATCTTGCTTTGTTATATATAGATATGACCCTACGCGCGCTCTGATTGGTCGAAAATCTATGTTTTATCAGAGTATAAAACATAGAAAAAGTGTGTTTTATTGTTTTTCGCCACCGGCATTCCTCTTGC
>JAPEIX020043793.1:0-11709 GCA_026122405.2 Zoanthus sansibaricus
CGTGTTAGGACCAATTTTATACTCTCTATACACTGCCCCACTAGGCGACATCATCCGTAAACATGGGCTCCTTTTTCGCCTTTATGCTGATGACTGTCAAATCCCTTAGACTTACAGAGACCAGAATGAAGGACATTGCAGAACAATCATATACAGTGATCACGAATTCATCTTTAGTACAAACCATGGAGTTGGAATGACATTTTCCCCTGACTTCTCCCATTAATCCATTTATTATTTTAATTGACAGTATCGGGTGGATGGATGGATTTAGCAATTGTTCCAACTCCTTGTTTTCTTGTCGCCTCATTCTTTCTTTTCTTGTTCGTTTCTTTCATTTTCGTGCATTCTTTCTTTCTTCCTTCATTCTTTTCATTTTTTCTCGTTCTCGGTTGTTTCTTCCTTTTTTCCTTATTTTTTGTTTCCCTTTCATTCACGATTTAGCTTTTGTATGTTGGTAACGCTAGCACTCACTGAATAAATTCTCACCTCAGATGTTGATGAATGTTCTGTTACGGGAATGTGTCCGAATGGCCGTTGTGTCAATGTAAATGGAGGCTACAGGTGTCTGTGTGATGGTGATTTTATGCCTAACAGGGACGGTACTGGCTGTATTGGTAAGTTTCAGGTTTCAAGTTTTATTTATTCGGATAATTTATAATGGGAATTTTTCCTTTGACATCTTTCTCAAATCTGCTAAGAATTTTAGTTTTACTTTGTTTCTCATAAAAATTGATAAAATTTGAGATCTTGTTACAATAGGTAAGTTAAATAATGAACCTTTCAGCTTAGATATAAGAATAATTTGATCATTGTTATCTTAAAATAGCAATGAAAAATCATGTAAAGGAAAGAGGTTACTTGCTGTCAAGAAATAAGGTTAGGGCTGCGCATTTCCATGAGAATACAGTACTGCAAGTTTAATTTTAAAAAACTTCAAATGTCTAATTATTAAAGCTTGGTTCGGCTAAGAACGTTGTAAAATTTTGTATCTTAGAGTTTAACACTGGGTTGAAAATGGTTTTATACCGAAATCTGTCGTCGCCAATAAAGTGCAAGTTTTAACTCAAGTATTGCGGCTGTCTATTTATTCTTTTTACGTATTCAAAAGAATATTTTGTCCACTTCGGTCTGAGATGCAAACATGTTCTGAGTGCATTTTTATTTATAGATTTTATCTTTTTTAGACATGCGAAAGCGAAATTGTTATCTTCAAGCCTCAAATGAAAGTTCGTGCACGAGCCCTATGCCGAGGGTATATAGAAGCGTGTGTTGCTGTACAGTGGGAAAGGCCTGGGGCGAGCCGTGTGAGCTATGCCCAGCAAAGGGGTCTGGTAAGTACTGACTTTTCCTCTATATAATAATTGCTATAAAACTGTAACACTATCGATAAAACAAAGGTTTTATTTTTTCCTATTTTTAATTTATATCTTTTACAACAAGTTCTAGCTACGACTTACTGTAAAACGTTTTCTTAAAGATTCAAAGTATTTAGTTTCACATATTAAAACAATAAACATGATTCAAATGTAAGATTTACAGATATATTTCTTCCTACCTGATTCGTAAGTTAGTGGGTATAAATACTGCTTTGTTCTCTATAGAGAACGCATCGGAAAAACAAGGCCGAGTGCATCCGTGTTATTGTCTAAGTTGGTATTGGGACAGACAGTTTCTCAATTACTTGGGTAGTGTTTATACTAAAAGTTTGTTTATTTAACTTAAAAATGTTGATTTTTGAAAGAATGAATTAAAATTCTAACTGCTGTTTTCTTTTTCAAACCAATAATTCTCAGACAAAAAATTCTGAGCCCATGGTGGGATTCGAACCCACGACCTTCTCAACACCGGACGCTCTATCCACTGAACAACAAGGAATCTTAGGAGAGCGAGGCCATTTGTTATATTCTTAAGAATTGTGAATAGAATCTTCTGTCTCAAACAAGCACTCGCACAACATGATTTAATTTCTCTATAGCAATCGCCGCCTGGTTAGCCTAGTTGGTAAGGTGCCAGTCTATCGTTCGGGAGGCTCGGGTTCAATTCCCGGCCGGAGCAACTCTCAGGCTCTTAAAATAATTGAGAAGAAAGTGTTACCTTTGCTCTAACATCAGCAAATGGTTAGTCCTTCACGTCTTCTCGAATAAGGACGTTAAACCGTAGGCTCTCGGAGACATATGTGTGTTTATGTGTGTGTGTATCTGTCATATGAAGGTCTCCGTCCAACTTAGAGTGGTAAAGATGATGGGGCAATTGCCCCCGTTGCCCCCCCAGCTCCGCGGCCCCTGGTAAGTATACTTAAAAAATTTAAAGCGAGCTGAGCAGAACTATAAAACGGAATTGAAATCACGCGTTTTTGGTGACGCTTGTTGAACGTTGTTGACTTCAAGAGTTTGAATTAAAGGAGGCATTAATAGTTTTCATTTATGGTAAGTTACAAAAACAACTGAAGCGCTTAAACAACACATATGGCTCCTGTATGTTGCTATTTTAAAATGCAATTACTTCCTGGTATAAAGCGTTTTCATAATCCCTTAATTGTCACTGAATAGGTAGACGTGACTGCTGCTACATGTGTGCCACTTACGTAAACGCTCAAAGTACGCGTTGCATAGAAGACGTACCTACTTTGTACTTTGGTTTTAAAGTTTAATAAATTCTAAAATCGTTTGCGCTTCCTGTGCATGTGACTCACTCTTGACTCTTTGTACACTCCTTTTTTATACAAGAATATACTTTATAGCAAAATTGAGGCTGATATTGGCCAAATTTTAAGAAAATTCTAAGAATAGTGCTAAGGCTCAGAATTAGTTAAGAATATTTTTGCATGTTTGAAAAAAAAAAACATTAGCTCCAATATTGGCCTGACGATCTTAATCTCAATCTTTAACTTTAATCTCCAGTTTTGACCTCAATCTCCAATCTTTACCTGAGTAACAAAGTTAACATAGTAGCAATCTCCAATCTTTACCTGAGTAACAAAGTTAACAGATTTAAGGTCGAGTGTTCTTCCTCGATCCAGATACAAAACTATCAGGTTTGACCTGGAACTAAACAGCGAGCGCCAGCACATCTTTTCCAATGTCTAAGAATTTTAGTACATCAAGCTTACAGTAACATAAAAGAAGAAATAATGGATAATAGCAATAGTTATCTTTTTCTCTCAGGGAATTCGGAGCCTGTTTTTTAGGTACGCCATAATGGAGAAGTTAAAAAGAACGAAATTTAGCTCACTTTTATTTACGGTAGACTTAAGATGTAAAACTCGCTACTAACGTATCCTTAGTGACCATTTTAGTGGCTTCAAGTTAGCTCACTAGCACGTGTGCCATCAATAGATTATCTCCTAAGGCAGGAGTTTTGAACTTCATAATCACATATTTTTTTGTAACTTCACGTTTCGCTTAAGGATATTGTATACAAAGGGTGAACGAAAAGCCAATTGCAGCTGTGAAATTTACGGAATTCTTTGAAAAACGTAGCCATTGACATCTGTAATCTTTTCCCTTGTTTCAACAGATAGCTATGACAACTTGGAGATGACTCTTAAATGGCAGCATAAAAATGGAAAAGATCCAGTTGAAGTTGCACGAGATATTCAAATTCCAAGTTATAGCTTGACGTCTGTCAAATGGTCAAACGAAACTGAGGTCTTCACCACAGGTAAATGATAAGTTTATTCACCCTTTCAAGTTTGCGCGGGAGAATGGGTCAAAGGAAGCGTCAAAGGGGTTGTGTTGGAGGAAGCTCGAGTGTTCGATTCGATCTAAAATAGGGAAATTTGACTTTAAATTTGAGAAGCAATGTTTTTGCAGGACCGAAAGAGAAAGATATGCCATTTAAATGAACAAAACTGGACACTTTCGCTTTACTGCATGATATAACAAACAGTTTAAAGTTTTCGACTGCTCGGCTTTCGCCTGGTTCGTAATTTAAATTTCTCGTTCCTTGTGTCGCCAGCGCGTGGGTGTATATGTAAACAAACCACTCACATCCAGTCAATAACCCTTAAATAAACGCTTTCTCAACTCAGAATACTGCATTTGGCGAAAAGTGAGTGACACGATAAGCGGTGGTCCGAATAACCACAAATGACGGTCACGTTTATTTGACAATCGAGAGTACCAGTTTTAATAACCTTTTACTGACATTGTCTGCTTTTAGGTGATTATGACCTTCTAATCATCGAGTTCTCGCTTCAAAGAAGGCTTGGTTTCCACATGATTCAGGTAAGATCAGGTCAGCCAATAAATCTGAACTATAGATGTTTTTCCTTTCTTTGAAAAAAATACAAAAATGTCAAGCTTTTAAATTGATTAAGTAAAATTGTGTGATCAGTAATTAAAAAGAAGTTCCATGTTTTACCTATTGTAACGTTATTGGGCTCATATAAAATCACTCTTTGCAATTATTCTTACACAAGCTTTAACTGACTAGTTCTTGCTTTAAGTTCAATTGACCATGAACGCATAAATAACAAGACCTTTTTCCAAAAAAACGAGCTCATTCAAATAACCAAAAACTGGCAATACTTATAAAAAATGAGTTCATTTTTTGTTTCAATTGTTTAAAATCTATACAGATTTATCTGCCGTCCTACCTCATCGTAGTGCTTTCTTGGGTGAGCTTCTGGGTGGATCGCGAACAAACCGCAGCTCGTATTGCCATGGGAATCACAACTGTTCTCACCATGGCAACACTGATTGGCAGCGCCCGAGTCTCCCTTCCAAAGGTACTCTTCTATCACGTGTTGCCTATTGACATCAGTGCATGTAGATTTAAAAGATGCTTAAACCGTAGTTAAAAGAGGAGAAAAAAGATGAACATCAAAGCACTAAGTGTTTTTTGCTTTCTTTAAGCTGCAAAAAAGATTATAATACTTACTTCGTTAGTAGCTTGTGTACACTATTCAGCCAATTCCAGATCTTATTCTTCAAAGTAACTAAGATGGTGTCAAAATTGTCCCGACAAGATACAAGTCGTTCGTGTCCACCATATTGTTTTGGTGTGAACGCCTAGCTTTGAACAAGATAACTTAAGCTTGACAGGTTTCCTTAAAATTCCTATTAACTTAATCCTGAATTAGGACAAAAGTCCAAGACCAAGTTTTTCATAAGTAAAGCTTTATGAAGCTTAAAAAATACTGTTTCGTTTTACCAATGCATGAGACATGTCAACCCCAAAATTTCAGCCTGAAACAAGCTATAGAAGTTAGGAAACAGGAACATGGCTCAAAAAGTTTAACCTGAGTTAACACTAATTAGGTTTTGAGGAACAGGGCCAAGAAGAACAAACACACACTGAAGTTTTGGTTAGAAAAAATGCATTCTTTTAATTTATTATTTCAAAGTACGTATTTAAAGTTTTGAGGTTTTGCTTACGCTCCGTCAAACTAAAATTTTTTTTTTTCAAAATGACAAATAGATCATCTTTTATGTAGGCTAGGATGTGCAATTACAAAAGAATTGTGAGTGCATGAAGTTCGGCTAAATTCGTTACTTAATGAAACGTAATCAAGGTTCATCCGACTGGTATTAGTCTAATTATACTAGTAAGAAATTTAGCTTTAGCGGGTAGCCTCGGAAAGTGTAAAGTCTAAACAATGTAGGGAACAGACAATATGTTTTTACAATAGGAACACTGCTTACCAAAAAAGCTGTAGTAAAAAGTTTTAACTCCTTTTCCTCCTCCCCCACAGGTGTCGTACGTCAAATCTCTGGAATGGTACCTCATCATGTGTTTTCTTTTCGTTTTTGCCGCCATTTTGGAGTACGCGTTTGTGTCCTACCTCGTTTTCAGACAGCGAGAGAAAGAGAGAGAACTGCTGGCTGAAATGCAGGCTCAGGTAATTGTAGATCATGATTCAATGAAGAACCTAAAAAGCAAACAAAATTATTATTAGTCATTAATTATATTTTTAAGTTAAACTTTTTATGAATTTGTATTTATCATTATAATTTCCTCTTGAAGTTGAATGACATTGTCTTGATAATTATTTAACAAATAAAGAATCCTACGCCGAGTGTTCTCAAATGTAAGGAGTGTTTTATCACAGTGTAATACACGGCTTAGGCTACTTTATTTACTTTATGATACAGATTTTACACCGCGAGTAAAAACAACAAAGCACACAGATCGACTAACTGACGCAATTTAATTATCGACAGTTTTCGCTTCTTCTTGTATTATTGATAAATTACTCTCGTTTTCAAAACTTTCTGCTGCTTTGCAGAGAACTCCATCATATATGTGTCTTCAAATAAAGTTTTTTCCGCCATCTCTAACAAAAATGTTGGCAAGAGGAATGCCGGTGGTGTTTTATACTCTGATAAGACATGAATTTTTGATAAAGTCCTATCTTTATTATAAATGGAAATAACTTTGCAGTTTTGATGAACTTGCTCATCATCATCATCTACCAACATCACAACCACCACCATCATCATAATCATCATCATCACCACAATCATCATCATCAGCATCATCATCATCATCATCATTGTTATAATCATCACTGTCATCGTCATTGTCATCATTATCAACATCATCATCACCATCATTATCGTCACCATCATCATCACCATCATCAACATCATCACCATCATCATCATCATCATCGTCGTCCTCGTCATCATCACCATTATCAACATCATCATCATCATTATCATCTCCACAGGCAAAATGAGCAACATATTTTTTCTTTCCCTCAGGAGCCAGTGGAACCTCAAGGAGAGCCTAACGGAGACAAACCTGGCCAAGAGTCTTCCAGGCCAACTTCCGTTGCCCACGTTTCTGGTCAGGAAGCAGTCTGGATTGCCAACCGTCAACAGGTTGAGGCCGTGATCATCAAGAACTTGTCTAGCGGTAAAGGCAAGAAGGATACAAAGAAACGCAATACTGAGAGCGAGGCTAAAGCCAACATGAGGCTTCTGGACCGAGTGGAGTTCTTCTCCAGGCTTATTTACCCAATCGTTTTTATTGCCTTGAATGTTGTCTACTGGTTCTACTACATGGTGTTAGTTGACTAACGGGCCCTTCAAACATTTAGATCTATCTTCTAATCGAAACACATTAATTAACATATTTTTCGCTGAATATTGTACTTTTCGAAGTTATTTGACGGATCTGTAATTTCAGTCCATGGTAACTCACTCATTTGGATTTGCAATCTCATTCACTTGGGTTTGCAATCTCACTCACTTGGCTTTGCAATCTCATTCACTTGGGTTTGTAATCTCATTTACTTTGGTTTGCAATCTCATTCACGTGGGTTTGCAATCCCATTCACTTGGGTTTGCAATCTCATTCACTTGGGTTTGCAATCTCATTCACTTGGTTTTGCAATCTAACTCATTTGAGTTTGTAATCTAACTCTTCTGTGCAGTCAATCACAAAATGATATATGATTTGTTTAGCACTATAGAATGAATATTCAATCCTCACTTGTAAACCTTATTGTATATAAGACGTTTTTCAATATCGTAAAATGATATATGCCTTACATATTAACAAATAAGAAATATAACAATTTTAATTTGTTGAATATATCCAGAAAACAGCGCTGGAAAAAGGTTATGCAAATTAATTTAGTTTGAGATAGGGTCCAGTTGAGTTAATTCTGTTTGTTAAACTTTGTAGATCGTTCCTAACAATAGGTACATTCTAAACAGCAATTTTGATATTCAGCAAAAATGATATAAAAATAAGAATATTATTGTATCTAAACATATATTCACTTTTAAGTCTAGTTCATTTAAATAATTCTACTTGTTTAAATAGGAATGCATCAAAACATAAGAGATAAATGTTTTGACAGAAATCTTTGGTTTCTAAGATTAGCGAATGTAGATAAAAACCAGGTTAAGCGTTTTATTAACAACTCATACCGAGAACGATGTAAATGTTGATGTTTAGTCATTAACAAGCTGGCTTAATAAATGATAAAAAACTTTTCCTTTTTTGAATTGATAAACTTTGCGAAGAAATGAGCATGGCGTTTTTAAAGGGTAACAAGTAATTCCCAACCACAGCGATTTATTAACAATAAAGGTTTAGTAACTGCATGCTGAAAATGGTTTGGTGGATTTGATCGGTCATGCAAAAAAAATTCTACTAATTTGTAAATTTTTGGTTTATAATTTGTAACCTACTAGCAAATTTCATTGTTTTATTATCAGTATTAACACAATAAAATACTGGCAAAAGTATTTAGTTTATATTTGGGTGTTACAGCTAAAGAAAACTAAATGCTGAAAATTGTGCTCTTATGAAAAATTAAGGTTTGACATAGACTTCTGAGAACATTCTTCTCTTTGCGAAATTACATTTAAATGGGTAGAAAGATTCTAGCTGCATTAAAATATTAATCAAAGGGGATATGCGCCAACTCATTCATATTTGGGTAACATTTTCTGTGAGTATGGAACTGAAATTCAATATTGTCCTGCTCATTTGGCACAGTTGTTTAATTTTTTAAGACAATGAGCAAAAAAGCCTAATTATTTGTCAAATCCCGGGTCGTAATTTACGAGTTGGTGCACAGCTAGGCAGACAATTGTCTCCATAAAGAGTATATCTCAAGTTTCAAGCAGGGTTTATTTCGTAATCTCAATCAGGGTCTGTTTCGTAATTCTTTCGTGGTTTGTGTAGCAGATTTATGTAAAGCTGTTCTGTACGCAGCAAGCCTCAAGTCTGACGGAAATCTGAGCTCCAGTAAAGGTTTTAGTGTGACTATATCGGGCGCTTTGATTTATCTGTGTGTGGGCTGTACGCTTTGGAGCTTCAAAGCAATGAAAGCACAATAAAGCAATGATTACTTACCGAAGAGCGCGAGGAATTTCCTTTCAAGATGGCTGTCTCCTCGTGCTCAAAAGGAATCACATGATTTGGATTAAATTTATATCTGTCAACAATTAAAACTCCACGGACACTTTCTCCACATTGCAATCGCTCATTCATTGCGCATGTGCGCATATTAATGATTTAAACAGTAAATAAAAGGTGCCTGGACATTCCCGGAGCTGCAGTTCGCGCAGTTGGCAAGATCTTTGCCTTCCAATCCGGACAAGGACCCCGTCTCAATTTCCGGCTCTGTAACCTTCAGAAACCGGCCGGAGATATTTGAAGTCTCCATGGACCAAATATCCGGTTCGTAAAGGATTTAGCTTAGCTCGCCAGCGTCCATTTTAACAGATGTAAATGAGCAAAGAAATAGAATAAAATTGCTGAATATTCTATTTTAGGCCAGTAAAAATTAACTAGTTTATGAACAAGAATGATTAAAAACCAAATACTTAATATAGTATTCTTATTTTCTTCATTTCCACAGTATTTTAGCATTCATTTGCAGTTTTTCCCGAGAATTTTACTTGCAAAGCATCAGTTTGTTTTTAGCCTCGTACCACAAGCAAAACAGGTTGTAGGTAAACTTAGAGTGCGAGTTTCTTGTGAACGAAGCAGTGAATAATTAATCATCCACCTGTAAAAACAAAAGGCAAATCTTAAATTTACGCCCAGCTCACAACTGCATGCATCGCTTGAAATTCAAGATTTACGGTTAGTTAGCGAAGGGCTGGAAAAGTGTTCATTCTGCAAAATTTATTATAGAAAATGGAGAGAGCCTTAACGATTTTATTTTTAGTACTCATTGTTACATTGACGATGTCTTTGCCGTTTAAAAGCGATAAGGAATCATTCTTGAAACGAGGTAAGTCAGAGCAAAATATAGCTTGTTTCGACTTTCGATATTTAAGTAAAACAAAGGATATAAGTTAGTACTCGGCTAATGCAAACAAATCTTTATTTTTCTCTTTAAACATAAACTTACAAAGTGTGTTAAACACAGTAAAAAAGTATTCTTCTGTACCTTAATTCTTCGTTCAATTTCTTGATGCAGCTTTAACGTAGAAGATTAGAAAGAAAATTTAAGATATAGTTTAAGTTACTCAGTTGCTAAAAACAATTTTATTTTAGTTATAAATTTAAATTTCTGGGCTTTTTAATAACAGCAACGCACTATTTTAAAATTATCATTAATTTGGTTCAACAAGTTTCAAAAAAGTAAAAGAACTAGGGGATTCCTGGTTTTTGTTTAAAAGGACAATTAAATTTTGACTTAGATGCTGAGGTATACGTTACACAACACTTCTTCCTAAAACTATATTGAAAGTATTACAATAAAGTTTTGTTTGGAGATTATGCAGGAGATTTATGTGTTCCGGAAGGAAGAAAATTATGATGCATTCCAAACACAGACTAAGAAATCGATTTTAAAAACACCAAAACAAGGAACGGCTAAGTAGGGAAACTAGAAATCAGTCATTCTTTAAAAAAAAGAAAGCTAGAAATATTTTCACTATGCGAGGAATGCAGTCACTAATTACTAAATGTAGGGCTGTGGCAGTCAAATTTCATTTGATGTGTACCACATTACAAAATATGCAGCAAACACAACCAAAGAACCAGAGGGTTTAAGCCGTGAACTACAAGTAAATGTAAGTAAATATTCGCAATAGCCGTTCTTCCGAACGAAAAGTACGTTTTTAGTATTGAAACAACAAAATTTGAGCAATTTCTTTTGCATAGATGTAGTTTCATTGTGGTATTTGTTTGATTGAATAATGTTTTTCGCGTTTCCACTAGTTTTCAAACATTAACTTTTGTTAACTTTCAAGCAACGAGAAGGTGAAATTTTAACTGGTTAAGATGTAATTAGAGCAATGTAATAATGGAGTGACAGTAAAATCTGAATGAACTACTGGCCATCTGACGTCATACTTCAAAGGCTGAATTAAAGGAAATTTGTTGAGCTCACACAGAGGGAAACAGACACAATCAAGCTCACAAACTGAACAAATTTACGTTTGAAGTGCATTCTTAAATTTTCTTTTATTATCATACTACTTTAAAAAGGATATAGTACAAAAAACAAATAAGAAACGTGAAGAACAAAGCAGAACATAACGAAACACTGCGTCTTCCATGCAGGCAGCCATATGGTACACTGTATCTCACATCCCTTTTTGGTATCAAAACCTCCGTGTAACAGCTGCTACAAACATATTAAAAGCTACGGCTAAAAAATAATGTATCGCTGATGCCTTTTGTATGTAATATTATTTTAAAGCAAAGTAAACGAATTCAAGAACTTCCCTTTTTAATTTTTTTTTTTAACTTTTAGGAACCTTAAAGTTTACCAAGGTTACAAACACAAAAATAAGTCAACATACGTTTTTACTCATTATAAAAGGCTACTGAAAATATTTTAATAGCAAAACTAAAAGATTTTCAAAAAAAAAAAAGAAACCAAGAGGGGATCCTATTGCATTGGATGTAGGAGGGTTAACGATAGATAAAATTACAAAATTGACTTTTTATTCACAGAGGGCCAATTTGTGGTAAGGAAATAGCTCTTGGAATAATAACGGCAGAGACCCTTCCATGAAATTCAAACAACGACTAACCTTTGAAAATTCGTGTCAACAACTTACAACGTTTTGAAAGAAATCAAAACTATTTATGTCAATATTTTACAATGTTTGGGAACGGCCTATAGTTAAATAACAACTACATTTCACGTTTTATATATTTTTTTTGTACAATTTTCATAGCTGCACATCTGGAAGTTTTTTATACCTTAAAAAGAACATAAATACTTCAATGCACCTGTACATTTATAAAAGTATTTTCAAATTAAATACACACTCAGAT
>JAPEIX020043888.1:0-11706 GCA_026122405.2 Zoanthus sansibaricus
AACCATAGTTCTATTGTTGCAGCCGGACCGCAGGTTATAACTATGGTCACTAGTTACAGTTTTCGGTATAAGGAAACTAATGGGGTGATCACTTTGAGACATCTTTCGAATATATTTACTACAGAGCTGGAATCGTCTTTCTTTAAGACTACTAAGTTTGGTTATATTAAAGGCATGTATTTTCTAAAATTGAAATAGAAAACTGATAGATTTAAATAGTTCTAAGTTTAAATATTCGATACATATAAGTGTAACAAGTTCCAATTTGTAACTGATAGATTTCTCCAAGGAAAACTTGCGCAGTGCCTGTCATTCAGGTAAGAAAAAGAACAGTTAAGTGATTTTCCTTATCTTTATTGATCTAATAACCGTCTACTCTCAAATAAACCCGTCTTATTAATTTTAATTAGCGCTCCTTTAGGTGTTTATATTAGACGCTTCCCTCTAATGAAAGACTTGTGTCTATTAGACCTCCCATCCCAAAGACTTTTTTCAAAAACTATCTTACATTTCATATATTTGCTTGCTTGTTTACTTGATTACAAGTTAAAATAGTGTTGTTATTCAGTTTTTCAGGAGAGAAACATTGCTCCTAAAACACAAAGAGGAACTAACTGTGCTACACAACCCCATATAAATATGAAAATTACATTTGGATTTTCATTCATGTACGACAAAAACGGAAATCACATCACATAGTAAAGAAATAAAGCCCCGTCTAAACGAGCAATTTTTATGTGACGATTTGTATGTGATTTTTATTTGCTCGTGTAGATGACCAAAATTGACCAATCTTTATAAGACAATTAAATTTGCCCGAAAACTGGCGTGAGGCAAAATGTAATCTCACATACGGAAAACTGACGTGACAACACATAAAATTGGCAATTTCTTTGATGTCATCCGTAGATCCCAGTCTTCAATATCTCGTTTTAAAATAGAAATTGATCGTGTAGAATGGGCGAACACTGGCAAATAAATAAAACTTGTCACATAAAAATTCCTCGTGTAGACAGGGCTTTAAAAATCGCTTGCCCGGAAAAAAATTTAATTGGTTCCGTCGCTTTTATCAAGTCCAGTAGGCTCTGAAGCATTGATGTATTGTGCTTTGTTTAAGAGTCTAGCATATTAATATTTTTGTTGACGTTGTTAGAGTTCATGTGAAATGAACGCCTCTCTTTAGTAAACACCTCGTATCTACTAAACCCGTGCCCTCCTTAGACTATCGAAATTTAATAAACGCTCCGCGCATTTAATAAACCATTTACTGTTTGTACTTATCGGTCCCTTCTTCTCTTTTTTTACCTTTAAGTGACAATATTGAGGACAGCCCTTTCCCATATATACATTTCCTGTATGCTGGATAGTTAATGCAGATTGGGGACGCGTGTTTCCTACCTGTTAGTGTGACTTCCTCACCCGTAGCTTCAGTGAAATTTGAATTCACACCTCGCACTTGAATTTTATACATTGAAGTAACACTGCTTTTCAGTTTTCCGGCATATTTCTTGTTTCCAAATGTGCTCAGAAATAAATTTGTCTACAATGACCCCTTGATTATTAAAGTTTCAAAACTAATTGTACTTGTCAAGCGCAATTCAAGTTTTAAACATTTCCTAAACTACTGAATCACCGTGCTTTTTAAATGTGGCATACATCTAGTTTGAATAATAAGTAGAGAAAATTGAAGGAGAATTTGGAAAAGAAGGTCAAAATTGAGGACAGTCACGGTTGCCCATTAGATAATAGGAAAATTAAGAAACCAGGACGGAAGGAAATTATCATTTCTCGTTTAATTGTTTGCGTTTTAAATCAGCGATAAATTTTTAGTTGCAACTTTGCATGAGATTCTCGAACAGTAAAAGGTAAAAGTTTCAGCCTCGAAGGCAAACAAAACTTGTCAAATTTTGTTGTTTAACGTTCACGTTGTCCACAGAACACAAAAAGTGAACTTTCTGCGACGTATCAATGAAGACGACGGTGAGCAGGTGGCCAGCTCGACACATTCCAGCGTGCAACTATTGTATTCAGTAATTACGTCTATTGTTCTTTGCCGTTCGCTTCGTCGTTCCCGTTCTCGTATCTTAAACTCCCTGTTGTAGAAGGTGACGTTTCGGTAAGCAGACTGCATGACGTTGGGCTGCCATTAAATTATCTCCAATACAAATTTTCAAACATCCTTTAAAGTCATTACAAAGTTCTCTAAAAAAGAGTTTTCCCCTCGTAAACCTCATTCAAAAATCTTAAAATATTTAAGAGTTCTTCTCATTTTTCCTGACTATGTCGTCGCTATAATGAAAAATATTGAACGCGGTAGGAACCAAAATGTCTCAAAACTTGACAAAAACAATGTGTTGACTTATGTATGCATTGATTGAGAGTTGGCAATAGGTAATTATGAAATGATGTCGAGAGAAACATCAGGACTTGAGGGAAAACAAAAACTTACCATTTTCGCAGTAGGGACTATACCAAAAAGTATTTATTTAAACAGTGGTTAAAACGTGTAAAGTATAATATTTTGTATTGGGGTTTCTCTCACACCTACCTTACCTACTATAAATTTAATTAACAATTAGACCTTCAGAACGAATGGGCCACGAGTCAATAGCCCATGAGACCGTAGGCGGAGAGGTCTAATTAATTGTTCTAGTATAAACCTTACTAATCATTCAAAAAAGGATGTACAAATACAGTTATCGATGAAATCCTCGATATTATAGCAAAACGGGGCTCATTACTATTTTGATCCGCCATCTTTTCTCTACTAATTGGCTATCACAATGAGACCGCTAGTAGAGTAGCCAATCAGAATGCAGGATTTGTGTTAGACCGTTAGTAGGTTTATACTAATTACTAATAGTTGTAACCTATTATAATTCTTGTTTATTGCTTAGTGTGTTTTGAATAACCAGTTAACTTGTGTTCGTTAAGGATGTCCAGACTGTTGTAGATGCAGTTATATCAACAGCAATGGGACAGACAGATTCACCACCCTAATAGTGACAGGAAGATATCTTCTTACCGCTTTACCAAACAACCTCCCTGACAACACATCGGCAATGTAGGTATTGTGAATAGTTAAAAACTAATTGTTTTAAAGACCTGGCAATTTAATGGAGCCTGCGCTATCTACGCGTTCTCATAGAGTCAGGTGAATTTAGTAAAGGACGTCCTCTCCTCCATGGACCTCTGCTTTCCAACCACAAGGTCCCTCCTTCGAAGGTCCATCCTTCCGGGGTAGCTAAATGAGTACCAGCATTTGCTGGGAGCTAACCTGCGATGGATTAGTGTTCCATCAAGGGGGGAGTCAAAGACTCTCATCTGCTTAACACTACAAAAACCGGAGATAAACGCCGGCTCCATGGGCCACTAGGCTCGTAAAGGATTTAACTCGGTATCGTCTATATTATGATTCCCCTACTTCCAGGTTTTTTGAAGATGCATTTGAACTTTAAGAGTCTGCTAAGTTTGTTTTAAACTTCTCTAGAGTTATAACTTGTTATCATAGTTGTTTTCACACTATTATCACTCACCACATTGGCTGAAAATCAAATCATATCAGGAACGTAAATGTAATCAAACAGTTTTGTGATTTTTTTGGATTTGTACAAATGAAACAGAACAACAAGGTGCTTCATATTGTAAAACTCACTTGGACCGCCGAAATAATACTACTCTCTTGTCCTTGCCACCTCCCGCGTGCGGTATGCATTATTATTACGTTATAGAGCACGGTTCAGGTTGTACTGTTTCAGTGTTGATTTTGTTGGTTTGAGTAGAAGTAGCACAAACGTGCTAGCAGCTAACTTGAAGCCACTATATTGGGTACTATGACCAAGTTAATAGTGGGCTTTACTCTTTCAAACTACCATAAAAAATAGTGAGCTTGATTGCTGGTAGTCATGGATAGCTGTTTCGTGTAATAGAACGCCAGAGCTTATCCCTTAGCGGGTTAGTTGCTTTCGCTAAATCTTATTTATAGCAGCTGTTTTGTGATTTCTTGGCCTCATCAGCATGGCATAGCTAGCAAACAGGTTCAGGTTCCCAAAACGAACATAAGTCATGGTAAAAGCGCAATGCTTGTGGGATATGGTTATAAAGTGAAACTCAAGTATAGGGTTTTGGTTTTAAATTTAATAATATAACAATTAGAGTAACCTTTAAGTTAAAATAAAGACATTTTAACATCATCTTTCGATTCCTGTCATAGAGAAGACATGTTCCAAAGTTTTGGTGCAGCAACATGAAAAGACCGATCACCTAGCGTAGCTAGAAACCTCCAAGTGCTGAAATTGAGCATCAAGCTCTGACTGGAACGCAATTTATACCGTTTTCTGTAATTAATAGATATCCAGTCGCTGATATAGGCTGGAGCAAGACCATGAATGGCCTTAAAAGTAATACAATTGTGTACTCTATTCAATATATAACTGGGAGCCAATGCAACGACTCAAACAGAGGCGTGATATGACAAAATTTCCTTTCCTGTTAGACCAACGGCGCAGATGCGTTTAACAATTCAGCAAGTTCGCACGAGTGAGTCTAAATTTTAAACAAGTGAAAAAAAGTCGTTAAGTCGTTCGCACGAGCGAGTTTAATTTTGAATCGACTTGCAAACTTGGAAGGTCACATATTTTTTATTTTTGAAATTATTTCTGTGCCACGTAGCAAGTTTCCACGTTGTTAGCATTCCTTTACAAAATAAATACTTATTTCTTTACGGAAAATAGAAAATCCACGATTCATTACTGCTCGTTTTTTCTAACTTTTTTCATTTATCTATGTTTTAATTTTTTGTAGAATGTTTGCTAAAAATCGTATCAAAGAGATACCAGTGGGTGCATTTGCTTACCTCAATGAACTTCAGTACATGTGAGTACAACGCGAGTGATAATTTACTTTAATCGCTTACAGTTCTGCTGAAACCCTAGATTACCTCTTCTTCAGAGACTCTGTAGATGTTCTATTGATTACATTAAAACGAGGGTGTGCTCATTAAGGTTTTTTTTTAGAATAGTAAACAATTATTCGGAAGTTAAAGTGAAAATTGGTGGATATTGAACAAGCCACGAAGCGGTAAGGAAAATATCTTTCGCTAGGCACCGACACTAAGAGATACAATTGTTTTAGTGTTAAATTAGCAGGTGAATAGTATCAAAGTAGTTTATTTCGAAGGATGTAAGAAATCTGGACAGCCAGTCTTCCCACAGTCTACCTCATGCACAAGCCCTAAACGTATTTTATCAAAGTAATAATTAATATTAAAAAAATAATAAAAACTTACCATCAATCTCTGATACACCAAATTTTGTTGCTTTCTTTGTGTTTAAAGAGGTTCCTCGTATTTTTTATCAATTTTTTGTTATAAAACTGAAGCAAAAGGTAAAGCCATTTTTCACAGATAGGGGACCGAGATGAAGCACCGAGCGAAGCTGCCTTCTTTTTGAGGACGATTTACATAGAGATTTCATTTATCTTTTCTCATTTGCTTCCTAATGTTGATGGCTCTTGTGATCTGCGAAGGCTTTATGCCGTCGTCCATACTTGCTCTGTGAATGTTATGTTGGATATGGCGCTGGCCCGTGCTTTTTTGTAAAGTTTTGAACAATAGCTTAAAATCTGCACTCTCGCCTCAAACTTTTGCACTTTAAGTGAATTACTAGGTTTTCACTTCATTTGGCGCAGTTCAGTAAATCTGTCACCAAATCATTGTATCTGCAATGTTACAAAAAACAGCTCTGTATTGTTGCGACTACTATGTAAATCCAAGTTTATCTTGTCTGCTAATTTTTAGATCAACAATTTAATCTAGATAGAAAACAATCTTTTACCCAAAAACCGATTTCAGCATTTTGCTAAACTTAACGTTTATTTAAAAAAAAAACATTTTCAATGCTTGATAATGCTTACTGTAACGAAAGTAATTTTTGCTGGCGATGTTGAATATCTTAGATAATTGTTGGGAGACCAAATGTTAAAAATTATTAACAATTGGTTAACGGCGGGTTGACGTTAATTGGGAGGTCTTAGTGTCTATTCAACGTTACTGATAATTTGTGTTAAAAATGTTTTGCAGTGACCTCAGCAATAATATTATTTATCACTTGGAGGAGGACAGCTTTGAAAAAGCATCAAAAGTAACAACATTGTAAGTAATCAAATATGGCAAAATCCTACTACAAAGTCTTGTGGCATGTGGGTTAGGTTTTTGTCAACTTACAACCTCAAAAAATATATTTGAACTTTGGTGTAACAATATTAATATTGTTATATATCTAGACTTTCACTCAACAAAACGAGCACTGTGATTGGTTGATTTTTGATCACGTGCTCCTGATCAAACGCAATGTATCCCGATCAAAATACAATAGATTATTGCGTTGCTGATCGCACGCCAATTAGACAGCACGGTGCGCTCTCTTGAGCACATGTTACCATCAAATTTTACAATTACAAACGATTTTGAATTCGTTATTGAAGCTATAAAAACGTAATTTTATTTTACTTTTTCTTGTATTTGTACTTTAAAACATTTGTAATTTAGTTAAGACTTCATCATTCAGCAGGATTGACGATTGTGGATAAAGAAGTTGTGTTGTCTTTCTTTGTGTGGTTTTGCTATGTGATTGTTTAAGGGAATATCTAAACTTATAACAAAGCACTTAATAATGTATGGTCCCTCGGGAAACGTTTTAGTTTTGTTTCCCTTTGAGTCCTGATATTTCCCTTGACTTCGTCCCTGGAAACACCATAACTCCCGGTAAAATAACACCATTTCCCTCCGGACTATACATTAAGTGTATAATGCTTTCACTTAAGAATGACGTTTAATAACGCCCAAGCGTCGTGCTAATTGTCATAATGTCAAATGTTTTGGTTAAATGTTCCTTTTTTGAAATTGTTTTTGAGCAACATCTATTAAAATCAAAATATAATCCTTTTGTTTTATAATTCTAATTTCATATTTTTTTAGGCGAATGAATTCCAACTTTATTGAAAACCTCCGACCTAACGTTTTCGTGGGACTTGTCAACTTGAAGACGCTGTAAGTAAAAACGTTCTTCCCTTTAGCGCATGCGTCGATGACTAGTTCTTTATTTTAATCTTAGATTACAGCATATACTTTATATATGCTACGTACAGCTGTTTTTCGTTAATTCAGAGAGATTTATTAAAACGTTTCGATAAGAGACTTATAGTTAGTTGTGTCTGGGAATTGCTCCAAAAATGAAGAAGTACTGAGAATTGTTCGAATAAAGAAGCTGAGTTAATAGTCTCTTCTGTTAACGACAAATGAAGAAATTACTGGGAGTTGCTCAAAAAATGAACTAATTACTGAGAGAATTAGCCAGAAATTTAACTAGCTATATTTATTTAACCCCGTATATATATATATATATATATTTGTATTTAACATCGTTTAGAAAAAACTTTCATCCTACTCAAGCTGCCTGTTTATACTTTTTAGAGCAATAAGTTAGATTTTCTCTCAGTGTTTTGTTTTGTACTTATTACAAGTGCTTCACGAAAGCGCATTGGTTATGAAGTGCATCTCTTAATACTGGAAACGGCTTACTGAAGTTTCACATGGATATGAGCACGATCAAAGCTGTTTGTTTCTGCTGCCTTCTTAAATTGAGGCACGGGCACAACGTCATCTTCAGTAACCAATCTTTGTCATAACCTTTGCTTCAAACAAAGAACAATAGTGAATAGAAAAATCATCCTTTGAAAAACGCACACTGCCATAATTTTCTCCTTTAAGCTCTGAACAGACTGAATCAATCAACGCCTTATTCCCCCTTGTCTTCGGGCGAGAATCGTCATAAAAAAGTGATGAATGAATGAATTGATATTCTCTTTTCCTTACTTTTTACGTTTCTGCAACTCCCTGAATCAAACCTAGCTATCATATTTTAAAAGAAAATGTAACGCATACAATCAAAGAAAGAAGACACGATCTCCATTTACTATACTTGACTGTTTTTGACGTCGCGGACCAGAAAACAAAGGGGTAGTTACTAGCTTACCATTATATGTTCACAGTTATTTTTTTAAGTTTGAAAAACAGATTTCACCATTAAAAAAAATCGTAATCGAATTTTTCTTTTTTCACAACCATTAAAAGGGTAAGAACTTTTGATACATACAAAGAAACTGCAAGTGATATATTCATATGCGCCTTCTTGAATTGGAATTAACGCGAATTACCGATTTATTGTATCCCGCAGTTATTATTTATACGTTATTGGTTACTCAAGCTTATTTAAACACCAGAAAAATTATTTGTTTTCTCTAATCTTACTAGAGACGAAAACTTAGTTCTAGCGATAATTAGTAGATTTTCAATATTTAACTGTTTCCTTGGAATGTGCATATTTCATTCGCATCAGCAGTTTTTCCGGAAATTTCTAAACTAAACAAAATATATTTTTGTGTTATCTGTCGTCATATCTATTGGCTAAATGATTTTCCTTTTCGGCTGATGATAAAAATTGTCACTGGAACGGGAGGAATAATTCCAAAAACCTAGTGTATAACTAGGTCTTAAAAGGAGGAAATTTAATGGAGTATTGGGATGGTATTACGTTCTTGGCTCTCTTAAATTAAACTATGTGCTTGTAAGAAAGGGTGTTTTATTTATACCATCACATTTTTTATGCCATTAGTTCAATTGTTCACAAAAATGCACCTTGCTGCTTTTTCTATCAATATTTTCAACATCTACATGCATCGATCCTTGGAAGTTTAATCGTTTGCAGATAGTTTATTACAAACTCAGTATAATTTAAGTGTCAAAATCCGGCTCAATTGCATGAACGCTACATAGAAAGTATATGTACCTACTGAAATTCTAGGATTAGCTTAAATATAATTCCGCGTTTTAAAAACAGGCCCTTCATTTTATTCAAATTCTGATCACTCTTTCTCGTGGAAATGGATACCAAAACCATTAAACCAACCCCTCCCCCTTATCAGTGAGATACGGACAAATCTTGAAAGCTGTTTCTATACGGAAATTCCAACCAACATTCAATAAACAAGCCAGTGCATTGTAGTTACCTCTTTTCTCTTTGAGCATCTCTTGTCTGTAAACTAAACGCCAGTGAACCAATTTCAAATTTGTAATTGCGACTTTCTACAATGACCTTGGACTCGATTTGTACAGTTTTAGCCGTACTATAAAGTTAAATATTTTTAATTTGTCGATCTGTCTCACTAGTGTTTTTCGATATTTTCACAACAAAACGAAGCTATAAATGTAAAATGTATGCTCCGTCATGGCTTGCTGCACGCCATGAACAACAATTAAATGATAAGGGGCCATCGCATAATCGATCTAACAACGCTTAACGTCAACGTTATGATGAGGGGGAGGGGTTGGTTTAATGGTTTTGGGAAAAGTGAGAAAAAAACGGGCGAAATGGTAAGAAAAAGCAATAACTGATGTTTGAAAAAGAAGTACAAAAGCGGCTGTTACCAAATGTTTTTCACTTTGTCTATCACTTTTCAATGGGTATAAATCCAGATGAAACGGTAATATTAGTTGCGTCTTCAATGGAAGATAGTGGAAACAAATGATGTGTTTATACATGAACAAATTTGTGATCGGTGTGTTTGGTTTTGGGTTTTGAAACACTAACCTAATTGAAAGACTCTCTGAGAAAAGAAACGCTCCCGTTGTCAGACCTAGTAACCACAATGGTACCATCGAGACACCTTGCAACTTGATCGCAATCGGGTATCGGCTGAACTGATCTTCCAACAACCTGGCCATCCAAAGTTATCATCTTAACATTGTCTTCCTTCCCCCGATCACAAACAATCAACTTATTGTCGCTGTACACACACAAGCCATGTGGTTCTTGGAAGACGTTCTCGATTCTGTTGATAAGCACTCCATTGTTGTTATACACTTTTATACATCGATTATTTGTGTCTGTCAAAAAGAATCGATCTTGGTGAAAAATGCAGCATGACAGTAGAGGATCATCAGTGTATTCCTCGTTAACGGAAAACTGCAACAACATGCTATCAATGTTGCTGTCCAACACCTGTACTCGACGGTTAATCAGGCCATCACATACAATTATTCTCCCATCGCTTGCTACGCTCACAGCAGTTGGAAAATTAAATTCTTCTTCACCGATTCCTTGTTTTCCAAAAGATTTCAGTAATGCGCCAGTCTTACTATCAAACAACTGAATTCTATGATTCATCTCCTCAGTTACAGCAAGCCTGCCATCAAGAGTAAAGGCGACTCCGAACGGTTGATGCAAATATCCAGTGGTACTGCCAGTTTTTCCCAACTCGAGTTGGAATTCTTGCCTTGCGTTGTATAAAAGGATGCGGTCGTTTACAATATCGGCAATGGCGATTTCTCCGTCAACTGGATTAACTGCAATTCCTCTCGGTTTCGTTAAATTTCCTGTGCTTGCTTCCTTTAATGGAACCTCCTTGACTTGGATTAATTTTTGACTTACTGATTGATTGTATTCCGCCATTCGCAATCTATACGTTTTTTTTACTCAAGTCTATTTTAACACTGAAAATTTTTTCAGCCCCAAATCTTACTTGAGACGGGATTTAGTTTTAGCGGTTATGGGTAGACGATCTAGACACTGTTATTGCTATAGGCATTTAAAGTTTATCTCTTTGTTTGGAATTTGCATATTTCAGTCGCATCAGCAATTTTTTCCTGGAATTTTTAAAATAAACAAAAATTTTTTTTTGTAATGATCAATATTGATTCTTACGTCTTGTGGCTGGATTGTTTTCTCTTTCACCGTATGCTAATAATTGTGACAGAAGCAGGATCTTAAAACTGGGAAATAAAGCTTTGACATGAAAATACGTTATATAGATTCTTACAAAGTTAATCTATGTGCTTGTAAAAAAAGGATCTTTTATTTATACCAACAAATTTTTATGCCATAATTAGTTTAATTGTTCACCAAAATGCACCATGCTGTTTTTTCTATCGATAGCTACTGAAAAAGGATCTACATCAATACCTCAGAAAGATAATTATTAGAATCAGAGAATGAATATGTTCTCGTGGACAAAATAATGACACGGTTACTTGCCATCCAATTCTTTTTTACTTAATTTCATTATATTATTTTTATTTTTTTCTAGTGAACTATAAATTCACATCAAAGGAGGGTAAAAAAAATTCAGCACCAATAATACGAAGCTATCTTATTTCTCTTTACCTCCTCGCGCGCCTCCAATAGTTCTCTATCTGCAGGTCGAGAAAACATTATGTAATTATTTGGAAAAAACAAAAAAAATAATTCCATTTTTTAATTCTTATTTAATTTCTGGTCAGTACTATTTCTCACGGAAATGAATGCCAAAGCCAAGCAGTGAAATGCAGACAAATCTTGGAAGCTGTTGTGGAAATTCCAACCAACTTTCAATAAACAAGCCGGTAATAAACCTTAACTCGATCGTGATAAGTCTTAGTTGCTAGCTATATATATAACATCGCCCGCGGCCATCAATAAAGAACGTCAAAACAGCTGGCATTACGGTATTTTCAGCTAAGTCAGCAGGAAAAATTTTCAATGATGTTATGAACCATGAATCATAATATATCATTCTTGTCCCCAGAGCCCACGATTCACTTGGTCAGCACCATGATCGAGGGTTCTTACAAAGACAAGAAATCAAATCGGAAGGATAATAGGGAGCCATCAT
>JAPEIX020043919.1:0-11702 GCA_026122405.2 Zoanthus sansibaricus
ATCATTTGGCCTTGTGTATTGATAATGATAATGACATGACTTTTTGAGGGAATATTGTTTATTTGCGCCCTTGTAGTGTCATGACATTACGCGGGCACAAATAAACAATATTCCCTCAAAAAGTCATTTTATTCCCTTATTATCAAAGGAAATTTTGATCTGCAGTGCTCGTTCTTTTGTTAAGTTTAGAACTATTTATCTCCCTTTGCCTCCCAACTTTTGCTTGCTGGACAGTCGTGAGATCTGGGACAGTAAATGTGGCTTTCAAACATTTGAAATCTTAATAATATGGCCTGAGAGATATTATCATCTTTTCTCTAATAACTCAATAGAGACTACATAACTAGTAGAAAAGACATTTTCTACTTTTTTATCTTGTTGCAGACTGACAGCATCAGGTACAAAGAACAGTGGTATGTTCTGCAAGAACTTAAAGCCAGCATCAAGGACTTGCCATGGAATGAGAGGTCATCGACCTCGGAGACTGGAAAACATAGTGATAAGAGTGGAGATGTTACCCTTAAAGACGAAACGATTGATGAATCCAGACAGCAATTGTGTAACCATTCCAGCGGTTCCTTATCTAGAAAAGGTAGATTCTCACATAGTATTGCTTTTTTAGTTTTCTTTGACAGGTTCTGGCCTCAACATAACGAAGAAACTGTGGAGAACAGAGACTGAGTTGAACTTAGAATAGGATATGGTTTATAGAGTTTGCTCCATTCATCTAAGTGGATATAACACAATTCTTCAGTTTGTAGATTTTTAGTTTTGTTTTTCTGCTACACTGATTCGATGTCCAGCCTTTTTCTTAATTGCTGAAAGTGGATGATGCTTTACCAATGCAACTCTCAATATCAGCTGTGGAGTTTTTTTTGCTGTCAGTTTAAGACCCTGAAATATGAAAGCTAACTCTTCGTCTTCCATTGCGATTACTGGTTTATACTGCATAACTTTAAGTTTAATTAGTTCGTTAAACAGTTTTGTGCAGCTGCATTTCATTGCTGAGAGGAGAGCAACTTGGTCATCTGGAAACCTAAATCTTTGAGTGTCTAAAATCTGCCCCAATTTATTCCATGTTTTCTACAGGGTTGCGCCAGTACTGATGATTTACCTAGATTTTAAACCTCGATGACTTCTCAGATTTCTTTAGCTTCTTGTTGTTGTTTTATAAGAAAATTTCAAATCTTTTTCAGAACTGAAGCTGTTTAAAGTTCACCACCATTAAATGCAGTTAGGAGCTTTTGAAGTGTGTTAGAGCAATCGATACGTTTTAGACAGTTTCACAGTTGTTGTTTAGGAGCAATGACCATTAACACTTACAAAACTTTAAGTGCCCCCTTCCCTCATGATACCAGTTCTGGCTCAAATCTTGTAATTTGTTGTTTAACTCTTAATATTTGTCTTTTACAGAAGATGTGGACAAAACAGGTGATCAAGCAATCAATGCTAAACAGGTTTCCGTTGTGCCTCCAAATCAGAGGGTCAGCCCTTTAGTTAAAGAAGGCAGTGTTTCTGATGTGATTATCAAAAGTGGAAATGAACCTGAAAGAGGACTTAATTCAAGATCTGACCAATCATTGACAAGTGACGATACACCACGCAGCTCCCAATCTTACCAGTCATTGAAAGAAGAGAGTCCTCTCAGCTCACTGTCTTACCAGTCATTACCAAGTAAAGATAGGTCACTCAGTTCGAAATCTGATCTATCGCTCAACGAATGTAGGCCAAACAGTTTGCAATCTGGCAAATCATCAGTGGCTGAAAACAAGCTTATCGATTCGCCATCTGACCAATCATTAACAAGGAAAGACAGGTCGCCTAGTTTACGACCTGACCAGTCATTAACAAGGACAGATAGGTCACTCAGTTCACAATCTAGCGAGCCCTTGGTGACAGTAGAGAAGACACTCAATTCGAGTATTCTCCAATCAACTGAAGGTAGACCACTCAGCTTACAATCTGACCAACCATTAAACAGAGTTGATAGTGTTAGTGAACACTCAGATTATTCAAATCATAGCAAAGATAGCTACACTTCACATAAATCAACTGATTCATCCACAAACTCAGCAGCGGAGCAACATGCAAAGGTTCAATCCGATGTTTATAGGACATCGCCATCTACAGCAAGTGAGGTGTCTGTTGAGTTTGTTAGCCTACCGAATCCAAGCCCTTCGCCAGACAAGTTAAACCAAAATAGTTCTCAAGAAGTAATCTCTGCTAATGACAATAGTAACCACACCTCATTGGAATCGTGCACTATTCAATTACCAGTTGCAAGTAATGCTGCAGATGTTTTTCCCCCAGAAAACGGAAATTCCCAAGAAGCAGAATACGGCCAGCAAAGTAATGGAGATTTTTGGGCTGAACCAAGCCGAGTTTCAGATTACATTAGAGCGAGCACCCTACTTCCAAGCAGGCCCCTGACTATTGGTAGAAATGGATCTTCAGATGTTGCACAGCAGCCTATCGTCAGTGGAACAGATACTCAGAATGCGTTACTCACCAACTCTGCGCCAATTCATTATCCTCCATCACAAGCAGTGAATTGGACACAGGGGTGGAATTTTGCACCAGTAGAGACGAGCATTGAAAGTATTTCCAGTACTGATGTTCAACCACCACACCTTTCCAACAGATCAGGTGAACCTCTGAATGGGGTAATACCTTCAACAGAACGTCTTCAACCTGATGGTCGCGACGGAATTGAACTCACTGCAACACCGTTCACCAATGTTTCCACTGCCACAGTTTCAATTGCTACATTGAGTACTTCAGTTTCATCTTTATTAGGCTTAGCTGTATCACAATTAGATACCGTGCCTAACCCAGTTCCTCTCTCAGGAGGAACATCAGGGCCTCTTGAAAGCAGTAACTTACCCAAGCCAGTTGCTGCAGAAAATAAAGGTGCAAGTATGTATAGTATGTCAGAGCATAATGCAACATACGAATCAACTAGGTTTTCAGATTCCAGGCAATTTTTATCGAATCAGGAAGAATATCTAACTGATCACCTTCCTTCACCTAAACGTCCATTATATGAAGAAACTAATACAAGAGACGTTCTTGATGCTGATGTAGATGACCACTTGCAAAGCTCTCAAAGAAGAACAACAAATGTACGAGTAGAGAATGCAACCAATTATTTACAAGGTCGGCCAAAGACACAGGTATCAATGTTTCAGGCCAGGGAACGACGTCCTGGAATGGTCAGTGAAGATGAAGAGAGTAGTCCAGTCACTAAGCTACTTGGTCCAAGTTTTAAAGCTACACAAGAAATGCTTCATCGCTTAAAACAGGAGAAGTTGCGTTCTTACTCAGATTCAGGAACAGATAGCTCTAAACAAGATGACCCAGACGTTTCTGCACCTGGTTCTTCGAACAGGGAGACTTTAACTGGCAGCTTAGATCGAATTGCTAATTTAAAAAAATCAGAGGAAAATGTGTTGTCATCCTTCAGTGCTAATACAATTTATGCTAAGCAGAATCTAACTGAAAGTCAATCTGAAGTTTCTTTATCATCTGAATCTGACGTTCCAAAACGCGGGCCAGGATTTGCTTGGTCAATGCCCATTCCTCCATCTGATTATCACCTTCCAACACAATCTCGAACTAAATCTATCTTTTCAGTGGAAAAGCCAACTTCCAATAGGGTAATTAGCCATGTAAAAAAACGTCAGAAAGAAAGGGATAAAATTCTAGCAGAAATAGAGGCAAGATACCCAGCTGGAAGTATTCCGGAAGATATCACATTGTCTATTGAGAATGGGACACAACATCAACCAAAGCTTGCATGGCAGGGGTCATCCAGCACAGAGACGTCACTTTTAGGGAATGAAATTAAAAGGATACCATCTAGACTAGATGATGTTCAAATTAAACAGACAAAATCTCCTGATATTGTACTGGTTGAAGAAGGGAATCACTATGACACCAAAAGCTATCATTCACAGGAAAAGCTGTCACCACTGAATGATGATGTCTCCTCAGATGACACTGATGATCTTCTCAGTTATGAGCCAGTGTTAGAAGGCGGTTTTAATTATTTAAAGAAAAAACAACCAAGTTTCAGTCAGCTGTCAGGAAAATCATTTGACCTTGCTACAAAATCTACAGCAACAACCGTTGATGAAGTTTTGACAACTAACTCAAGGGGTAAAGGATATGTACCAAAACAGGAGGTCAAACCGCAACAAAGTCCCTCAAAAGATGGTCATGATTTTATTAACTTTGATGTTTCAACCGGGTTTTTGCCACCTCGTGGAACTGAAAGCAGATCTACGAGCATTTCACAACCTGCTTTGGAAAACATAGGTATTGATGAGTTAGCCTTTGTGACTTCTTCCACACAGCAGAGAGAGGATAAAGCGCTTAGAGATTATCATTTATCTTTGGGTGCTGGTACAGTTACACCCTTAACAGACTTAGGCTCTGTAAACTATGGCTCTTATATTCGCCCATCTTCTGTTTTAAGAGATACAAGCAACTACGAGGGGGTTGTGGTTACAGATGAACAATCAATTGAAGAACAGAGCATATGCTCTCTAAGTGAGGGTTTTCTGAGTAATCAGGATGATGAAGAAACTGTGCAACGGAATGCTGCTCATTCTCAAAATGAAATCGACCTGTTTCAAAGCGAATCTTCAGCGTCAGACATATACCGGCCATTGCTCAAAGGGGACGGTTCTTCCGGGAAAAAGAAGGGAAATACTTCATATGGAATATACGAAATAAGGAAATCCTCAGGCCCAGGAAGTACCAACAGGCGAAGAAAAGCAATGGGACTTGAAGCAATTTCATCAAGGAGAAGGCTACAGGAAAACAGAGATATATCAGTTTATGTCTCAGGGGGATCGGCACCAAGTAGTCACAGTAGTTTTCAAACAACTAATTTGAAACACGGAAGTTTGCTTCGTCCGCAGGTTTTGGCAGAAGAAATACCTTATAAGAACACTACTGTTCAAAAAGAAAGACCAAAAGTGTTGGAGAAGAGCCGTGTGGTTGAAGAACATATTTCTATATCAGATGATGATGTAAAAGAGAGTATTGCTAGAAATTCCAGAAGATATGATCGTCTATCAAAAACTTCCGCTGAAAACAAGTCACGGACACAGAAAATGAATGACAAATCCCTTGATAATTACAAATCTAGGAATTCCAAATCCAGAACTCATCAACAAAGTAAACTCGAAGAACACAGTGAAGTGCGTGACAGGCGCCAGAAAAAAACCACGAACTCCAAGTCACCAGCACTAAAAGACTCTCAAGATCTCAATGAACTCTGGAATCGATTCCAACGAAGTCTTATTACAGATAGTCCGGAATCAGAGGGAGGCAGCAGTACATTGTCACGTTTGTCAAAACTGTCTTCTATGTTATCACAGCCATTGCCAAAAAGAGTTTCTACTCCATTCTCTCAGCTTTCGCGCTCTACGAGCGATAGCAAATCTCGCAGTTATACCAACGAAAAAAGTGAAAGATATTTAAACACTATTTCATTGAGTGATACGTCATCCTCTTCATCAACAACAACAACACTGTCATTAGATGATGCCTTTATACACCCCAATGTCAACAACTCGGTAGCTCGTCAGCTTAAATTACGAAAACTTTTAAAAAATGTCAGGCCTGATCAGATCCTGAAAGGTCAAGTTTTGAAACGTTCAAACCACTCTACAACAACTGAAACCGAAATAACTACAGCAACATCAACTAGCGATTTACAAACTGTTTTAGAAGATAGCAGTGACACTTCAACTACACTTGACACACATGCAATCGGTAATTCAAAACCCAGAACCATCCATCGAGAAACTCATAACAGAATCCATTCTAAGAGAGATGTCACTAAACGGCCGTGTATTTGTGGAGCGGCAGTGGGAAGGAATGGCATGATCAGTGACAGGCACCAAGATATCGAGGTGCAAACAATGAACTCGGGCATGCATGATGTAGGAGTTAACTTCCCAACTCCGAGAGCATCTCCTCGGGACAAAGCAAGGCAGGGCAAGAAGGGAAAAGGTAAACCAAACAGGCAGGTTAATGATGTAGGAACACAGACACGGGAGGAGTCTCTACTTCTACCAAGTGAACATCAAGTTGTACAGACATCAAATTCCGATGACGGCATACTTTATGATAGAGAAGAAAATCGTCTTAAAACACCGACCAAAATAAAGCGGAATCATTCTCAGGAAGAGCGTTATGTTATCACTCAACACTCTCCAAGAGATGAGAAAAAGAAGCAGCAAAGGCGAATGTGCTCTGCCCAGTTAACTCCTCGGAAACAAGATAGTAGGCCTGTTCCTTCCCAGAATTCACCGGATCTGGTAAAAAAGATTCAGGTAATTGACTTAGTTTTCTTTTCCTGTGCAATACAGCAACAATAAAGCAACAATACGGTAAGAATACATCAACAATACGGTAATGATATGAATGCTGAATGCTGTTACCCAAGGTCAATTTACCTCAACTGCCAAATAATAGTGAATAATGTGTTTTTATCTTTTCATATAAATGCATCTCACAAAAGTTTAAATTATTATTTTTTTGCTAATTGTTGTACAACCTGTTACTAGCGAAAAACAATATGGCGGTTTTTAGTAATTTGTTCGTTTTCATTTTGTGCTTTTCACCTTTAGCAGTGTAAGGATGTGACCCCTTGGTCTACAGGCCGTTGAGGAAGGAAAATACTTTTGTGCCTTTTGTGTCGCATATCAACTGTTCAGTGCTGAAAGTTTGTGCTCTTTGTCTTAAGCAGTGTAAGTCCATTGTCAGAACGACATTCAAAACGCCAGATCTAAAATTCCATTATTGAGAAGTCTATTACCAGGCCAGTTGGTAATCTCTCCTGTGATGAAGTCTTTCTTGACCAATGTCAGCGTGTTATTTCACTTAGAAAATCATCATTGGGTTATAATGTGCATATCAACTCGCTTTTGTTATTTTTAAAGGAAAAGAAGCGAAGTGATGAAAAATCAGGACCAGTCTGGTTTCACCCGGTGTCCAACAGCCACTACAGCCGTCCCACCAAACCACTACGAGAGACTAAGTTTAATCAAACACGTGTGGATACTTTCAATACCACGGTGGGCGCGCCACACTCGCTGCAAAAACTGACCCTCCAGGAGGCCTTTCTTTATGCTAAACCATCCTTTGTCAAGAAATCGCTGGAAAGGCTTGAAAAGGTGGCACAGAAGCGAAGAGACTTTGAGCTCAAAAAACAGCAAAAAGAAAACCTGGCAAGCAACAACGAAGAGATTTTAGGTGATAATGTCGAGAGAGTTTCCCCAAGGAATGATATTAAACAGTTCCCTCAACACCGGGATGTTGATGAAAGGTCTCGATATGCTTACGGTGGTAAGGGCAATTCTTTATATTTCATGAAAATGTGGTCTTAGACTGCCGAGATTTGAATATTTATATGACCTTCTTTTCCACCTTAGCTAACTCAGCTTTCCATCCTTCTTGGGTAAGTAAATGGATATCAGCGTCTGCTGGGAGCTAACCTGCAATCCAGGGGAGTCAAAGTCTCTCATTCGTTTAACATCACAGAAACCGGAGATGATTTTTTCCGTCATCTACATCACGGTCAACAGAAGCGGTTGACGAAATGAATTTAAAGCTTTCTTGATTTTAAAATTTCGTAAAAAAATTTACGTTTTGTTCAAATCAAAAATGTTTTCGAGAAGCACTGTAGTGAGTTGTAAAACGTGATCAGTTTCCTGCAGTTGGTCCATTTTCTAGCATTATTTGCAATTGTTTTATGTCATTACAGAGCATCTGCACCAACCCAGGAGGAGACAAATGACTCGTAAGGAGATGTTAGAATTGAATAAACGGTGAGTGCTGTTTGTCCTGCTCTATTATGTAAACAGCATCGAATTACATATCCTTTGCTTCTTTTGTCCTGCTTCTGGTTTTGACACAAGTTCAATAGCTTCATTCATATTTTTCGACAGCTGTAATTCCATGACTTGTCAAGAAAACAGGTCACTGCAGGACGAGGTGGCAATCGACAAGCAAAATTGTCCTCGAAACACAGGATCAAATCCATTTGGAAAAGAAATATTTCTTTCGTAGAAAACCTAAGGGTGTGCCCCTTTTGATGTTTTGATCAATAACTATCACAGCGTCAATGCATATAACCGCGGTAGAAATCATGTAATTGTTGTTCAACTTTAAATGGCATAGATGGACCCACTAAAATTGACATGCTTCCAACAGATGTGGCTTCATAGCTTAGTTGGTTAGAGCACTGCAACGGTAGAGGCCACACGTTCGCGTCCCGTTGAAGTCTGATGTTTTTTCAAGCTTCTTTTTTGCAATTGCTTAAATTGCGTTCATAACCACGAAGGTCGTATCATAACGTCATTGCATATAGCCGCGTTACAAATCAAGTAATTGTTGATCAGTAACTTCATTAACAAATTTCCACTTACCCTTCAAATACCAAGAAAAAAACGTCGACAATCAAGTTACCACGGTCACAGCAATTTGAAGTCCAGGCATTATGTGCCAGCCAAAGGAAGTAAATCGCTTAACGTAAGATGACATTAGGGTTGAGCCCACAAGCAACAGTAACACTAGTATGCGTTCTCCTTTGAATACAAAGAAAACAGTTAATGTTTTTGATTAGCTAATCTCAGGAAATCCGTCAAGATGACAACACGGGTACCTTATCATAAAATGTTGTTCTAAACATATTTTAGTCTCGCTACCATTGCTGTCATTAACATAAGTGAATTATATATATGTGAGGCGCTATATATTGAACTATATATCTAATCTAACGTCTTCAATTGTTAAATTTGTTAATCATTGTTAAGCTCTTGATAGGGCGGGGTTGGTACAGTTGGTAAGATCTCGTCCTTCCAACGACAAGGTACCCAGTTTGATTCCCGGCTGTGCCGAGATTTGAATATTTGTGTGACCTTCTTTTCCGCCTAAGCCAACTCAGCTTTCCATCCTTCCAAGGTATAGGTAAATGAGTACCAGCGTCTGCTGGGAGCTATCCTGCGATGGATTAGTGTCCCGTCCGGTGGTTGTCAAAGACTCTATCTGCTTGACACTGCAGAAACCGGAGATAAGCGCCGGCTCCTTGGGCCACTTTGCTCGTAAATGATTTAGCATTAGCTCATACGCTTGTATCATAATTAGTATTCAAAAAAATCGTTAAAGCAACCAGCGCTGTTTTGGCCGACAGATTATATAACAAACTTCCTGAAGTAAAAGAAATGCAAGAGAAGAAACGTCGCCAAGCATTCTACTGCAGTAACTTACAAAGAGCTCGTCTCTACGGAAAGGTAAACTTGTCAATACATGTATATTTTCAAGTGTTAAAGCGTAGTGCTTGTGTGATACATACATACATACAAATGTATATAAGTTCTCCCCTCGGAGCTTTTCAGAACCTGTTTACAAGTTTATACAGGGTCAGACAGTTGAGGGTCCTAGATAGTCCGCAACAGCGGCTCACATACATTAATAACTGTAAATGCCCTCAGTACTAGTAAAGAAGACAGACCACAACACCGGGGATCACTACCCTGCTCTTTTCGACAAATGTGTGGGTTATCTTAAGTCCCTCGATGGAGTGTCGAGAGACTGGACCTACGGTTTAACGTCCTTAGCCGAGAAGAGATTATTTAACTTCAATTGTTTCCATAATATCTTCCCATTTATTTTTTCCAAATTTCGCTGGGCAGGATATAGCCACGAATTTCCAGTCTTGCTGAGCTCACTGTTATCTACCACTGAACCATTTCTTATGCTTTCGGTAGAGAGACGGTCACGCAGAAACACTAGAAACTTTAACGAACAAGGACGGAACGCCAATTGGACGACGGCTGTGAGCACTTAGTTCATTTTGCGCTTACGAAACATTTTCGCCATGCTGTAGTCATATTTGCGTGAGTATTTTTTATATCGAACTAGTTTTTGTTAGTTTATGTTTCGGACAGCAGCTTGGCAAGTTTTTCCAAGTTTTTGATAATTTATTGTTATTGAGAATATTTGAACAGCTATTCGCTACTCATTAGTATAATATCCTAGCTTATTGTGCATCTGCTGAGATTTCACATTACAATGGAGCTGCATGCATAAACAAGTACGCCCCAATACGAAAATTATGCCCTAAATGAACACAAAGTATTTTTATTATTACGTCCCTGTTGTCTCGAGAACTCTAAAAAGTCCTTTCACGCTCTAATTCTAGCGACAACTCAGTCCAAGTGCTAATCTTGATGATTACAACGTGCAGTTATTGAGTTTACACCTTTTGCTGTTCATTTAGTGGAGAAAATATGGAATAATTAGAATTAAAAGTCCCAGGGGGTTACTTTATTAGTTTTTAGGTAGGGGTTTCCCGTCCTAAGCTCAAAACTCTGACCCTATCCCAGGCCTATTAATGTTTAACATTGATACCCTACTCCAGACCTTTAAGTACAATATCATACCCTACCCTTAGTAAACATGCTATGCGTTAAAAGCTGCCTAACTGTACCATTTTCATTAGCGCGTGTTTATAGGACTGGCGACATATCTTTTCTGGTCGGTTCGTTAATGAATGTGTAGATGTTATATATCATAACTCTTTCAGTGCCAGAAACTGTACCTTATCCCAGACAATTAGATCCCTGACCCATGCAAAATTAGATAACCTATCGCAAACCTCAAGGCAGATATGATACCCTATCCCAGACTCTAGAGCTCGAAACCCATACCCTATAGGGCGGCACGTACCCGTATACCTCATGTGGGTGAGTGTTCCCCCCTTCCGGGTTAAAAATCCGGCAATAACGCGAAAATACGTTCATTTGCGCCAAATAGCATTCAATTACGCGAAATGGACAATCAAGAACAATATCTACATAATTGTAAACATTCAATAAGTTTCAAAACTTTCATTTACGTCTTCCAAAAGTCAAACTCGAGAAAGCAGCTTTCATTTGCGCCCATTGCAAATTCAATAGGATCAAAAGAATATTCATCTGCGTTATCAGGAATTCATTTTAGTGAAAAATATATTCAACAGAATTTTTAACCATGACTTAACAGTCAATAGCATCATATCAATAAACAGCCAATAAAATTTTACTGATAATCATTCGCGCTCTTATACACACAATATTGAGTGTGATTTACATTCTTTTCTCAAAAAAGTTTTTCTCAAATACAAATGTTACATAGGCAGTATGAATTTGTATAAAAATGCAGTGAAGATTCCATTCAAAAATTGTAGTCGACCATTTCTTCGTTTTCGACACTAAATTTCTTCTCTTCTTTTTTATGGTGCTACAAAATCTAAGGCTTAGTAAGAAACAAGGTAATAATCTTTGTTTTTAAGGCAGTTAACACTAATCAGCAGCAAGTAAAGCGGTTAAAGTTCCTTTCAAAAACTTGTGTCACATACGATATCCGTAGCCCGCCGTAGAAGTTATTTTACCAACTCTTCATTAGCAGCTCGTTGTAAAGCTCCCCTGTTAACCCCGATATCAAGTTTTATATATGTAAAAAAGTAAGAAATAAAATACAGCATATCCAATTTTTGGTGTGATATAGAGTGATATAAGCAAGTTATGGAATTTTGAACTTGTTACTGACCCTGGCGCTACGTTGAATAAAATCTACTGTATAGTACTAGTAATAGACGCAAAGTTGTTGCGTCCCATTCATTAAAATAAAAAAAAAATAAACAG